>JBBPLE010000818.1:0-12879 GCA_038089675.1 Boletales sp. KT-2023b
CTCGATACCACCATCACCCGTTGTAAGCTCCTAAAGCCCAACCAACCCAGGTATGTGAGAGACCTTCCTGTGTATGTAACATGTGTACTTGCAACAATGCCTATGCAGCCCCAAAATATTCATCACCCTTGGCTTTTCGACAATGCACAGTGGCATACCCTTCTCTCAACTACCTCCTCTCTACCTTCTGTTTTGCATGTGCACTTATCTCAATTGGGACCCAACTACAGGCTAAAATTGCACTCTAATCCCATATGCCTTTATTACAAAGGGACATTCAAGTATGTATGTCATGTTTCACCAGTACCTGCTCCATCATGAGCAACCCAATTAAACTGTGATGTGGGGTTACTTGAAACTGCAATCCATTTCCAATTCTCAGGCATACTGATGCTGTCAAATAGTGTTGTGAGTACACATGTTACATACACAGGAAGGTCTCTCACATACCTGGGTTGGTTGGGCTTTAGGAGCTTACAACGGGTGATGGTGGTATCGAGTAAAGAATCAATTAGAACTCAGCTCTGCTGAGTCTGAAAGTAAATACATGTGACATGTGAACTAATTACTATGTATGTAACACAGAGTCCATTCAACACTCCCCCTTGCTGAGTATACAGTAGATATGTAAAGCATTAAAACAGAGGGCAGTACTTTTACTTGGTGGAGTTAAACTCCAGTCCAAGCTGGGAGCAGAATTCATTGAACTTGACATGTCCAAGGTTCTTGGTGAACATATCAGTGGGATTGTCAGTCCTGGGGATATAGAAAAGCTCCACTAGCTTGTGGACCATGACTGCATCACGGATAAAGTGATATTTCATGCGAATGTGTTTGTTGCGCTTTTCAGTCACAGGATTTTGCACAATGAATAAACTACCCTGGTTGTCGCCACAGATGGGGATAGGTTTCAGCTTGTAGCTGAGCTCACCCATCATCTCATGGACCCACATGCATTGATGTGAGCAATTGCTTAGCACCATGTATTCTGCTTCGGTGGAAGAGACAGCAGTGGTTTTTTGTAAGTGTGAATTCCACAAAAACACACCATCGGCCATCTTAAGATAGAAGCCAGTTTGAGAGTGCGTGGTATTAATGTCCTGCGCCCAATCTGAGTCAGTACAGGCAAGAATGCCTTTTCCGGAGGAACCATTATACAATAGGGAGTAATCCCTGGTTCTGATAAGGTACCAGCAGATGTACAGAGCTCTGTCAAGATGTTCCTGTGATGGGTTGGCTGACATGCATGCTAGTTGGGTAACCGCATATGCAATGTCTGGATGGGTGCCAATCATAAGATACAGCAATGAGCCAATCATGGTCTGAAAACATGTCTGTAATTTATGTTGGACTGGTGCATCATTCTTCACTGGGTAATAACCCTGTGGGAGAGGCATAGGCATGGATTTGGCATTGGTCATGCCACATTGTTCAAACACCTTGTCGAGGTAATCCTTTTGGTTGATTTGGGTGTTACAACCTTCTTGACAAATGTTCATTCAGAGGAATTCAGATGGCTCTCCAAGATCACAACATTCCCACTTCTTTATGAATGCAGCCTTGATCTTGTCTACAAAGATCTTATTGGGGCCACAGAAGAGGGCATCATCTACATAGACTATCACTAGACAGATGTCTTTGCCTTTGTGATAAATGAAAAGTCCGGCATCAGTTTTTAACTGTTTGAAGCCAAGTTCTGCCATGGATGCATCAAGCACTTTCCACCAGGCTAAGCCAGCTTGCTTGAGTCCATAAAGTGTGCGCAATAGGCAGAGGACTTTGCCTTTTTGGTTGGGAGGCATGAACCCCTTAGGAAATTCCATATAGATCTCCTCTTCCAGTTTACCATAAAAGTATGCAGAGTGTATGTCAAGCCCGGAAATGTGCCATCCTTCCAGGGCTGAGAGGGCGAGCATACATCGCAGTCTCAAAACATACAACTGGGGAAAAGACTTGGTCAAAGTCTAACCCTTCAACCTGGCTAAAGCCTTTGGCTACCAGGCAGGCTCTTTTATGACCGTCCAACTTTTGATTGAAGACCCAACAGTTTTTAATCACCTTGTGGTGTTGTGGGCACAGAACTACTTCATAGACCTTGCAGTCCTTCAGCATTTGTAGCTGATCCTCACAGGCTTTAAGCCAATCCTTCTGCTCCGATTTAGGAAGCTTCTGGATGTTGTGGAATGTCCACTTGCATAGGTTAGGGGATACCCCAAAAGCAGAATCGTGCAGGATAGCACGATCGCAGAGGTACGAAACCAATGCATCTCCCCCTTCCCATGTGAGATGGTCAACATCATCCTCAAAAGTAGGAGATGGGGGGAGTCCACCAGGGACTGCAGGTGAGTCCAGAATGGAATCCAGGACTCAGGATGGCCCAGCTTCACCAGTAAGGTCCTTTCAGTGTGACTCACTATCAAGGTCCCGGAGCTGCCAAAGTGGATGACAGCACTCTCCGAAAATATTTCCAGGGTGTGTTGGAGGGTTACAGAGACACTCACTACACCTTGGGATAGGTGGGGGACCAGTTGGTGGTGGTCTGTGTGATGGAGGTGTCACTGGAGGGGGGGCTGGACTGGGTGTCCGGGTGTGAGGAGTGGGAGATGGAGATGAGGATCTCGACATACTCAGGCTTGGCAATAGTGAAGGGGAGGGCGAATTCCTTGAATCTGAGCTGGACTCTTCACCAGAACTAGGTTCCAACTCAGAACTCTCATCAGAACCAGTGGAAGCTGGGACCAGAACTTCCAGAACCTCATCATGGGTATAAGTTGGTTCTGGGGGACCCGCATGGGGGTGGTGTGGAGCAGATCGAGAGCATCTTGGGAAGAGAGTCTCATCGAAGATCGCATGTGCCGATGTAATGATGGCATTTGTCAGTGACATAAAGATAAAGTTTGAGTCACTACCAGGAGCAACACCCAAGTAGATCATCAACTGCGATCTCAGCTGTAGCTTTCTGCCACAGTGTTCTGCAGGAATGTGCACATAGGCACCACAACTGAATACCCAAAGGTGATCAACAGATGGTTTCTCCCCCTTAAGTAATGTCAGGGGGGTATCCCATTTCAGCCAAAGCTGTGGGGTCCAGTTATAAATGTGGGTTGTGTGGAGCAGAGCCCATTCCCAGTAAGAGGGAGGTAGGCAAGCATGTAACCACATAGCCTATGCCTTGTCCATTAATGTATGGATTAGGCGTTCTGCACGCCCGTTCTGCTGGTGTGCATATGGGGCGGACTGTTGGATATTGACTCCGTTGTCCTTCAGGAAATCCCGAAATGTGCCAGAGGTATATTCGCCTCCAGCATCAGAGCACCGGTGTTTTATCATTGCATTGTACTGATTGTGGACAAATGCAAACCATTGTTTGGTTGCATGGAGTGTCTGATCCTTGGACCTTATTAAGGTGGTCCAGGCCATTGATGTAAAGTCATTATAAAAGACAACTGCATACTTATATTTTGAGTAAGACGCTACCTCAAAGGACTTTAAGTCCAAGTGGATCAACTCAAAGGGAGTGGTTGCCCACGTCTCACTAAGAGGAAAGGGACGATTCGGCTGTTTGCTGAGCTGGCACCCTTGGCAGAGGCCAGTCTTAGATGGGATCTTCATGTTGGGAAAACCCTTCAGGTGCTTTTTAGTGTGCCTGATGACATCAGGGGACAAGTGTCTGAGACATTGGTGCATGAGTTCATATTCAATCTCAGAGGCAAGTGATGACATGCTGGAGGGCATGTCATCAGGGAAGATTGGTTTGGTGTGAAGCCAATACATGGTTTGTCCACCATGACTGTGGAATTCCAAATAAGCTTCCTTGAAGCACTGGTCCCAGATAGTTAAGTACCCAGGCCTGGCATGAAGCATGAGGCAGGTGTTCTGCAATAAAGTGCCCATTGACACTAGTCAAACAGCACATGAGGGCATGTGCATGACAGGTGATAGGCAGCATATGTGGTTGCCAAACCTTAGCAAAACAGTACCTCTACCTATAATAGGTGATTGGCTGTTGGTGGTGGAAGCCCATTGGGGCTGATTGAACTTCTGATACTTGATGAAGTCAGAGTGATCAGGGGAGAAGTGAGCTGAAGCTCCTGAATCGAGCAGCCACATGTCCAATGGGACCTTGTGGTTGTGTGCTTTTTCCTTTCCCTTGCTGTCCTTACTGCATGTATCACACTGTGCGAATTCATGTGTAGCAGATTTATTAGAACTATCTATTACAGGGAACACATATATATGATTTACCTGCAGCAAATTTAATTGCTCATCAGTACCTGATGTAGATGGGAGAGGGGATACACACTGTGATGTGGACCCCATAAAGAAGCCCTCAATGTACTTGTTGTAGGCATCTTCACCTAGACTGACGGCGTCCTCGTCGACCTCCATAATACCTGTTGTCCTGGCAAGCGGGACTTCTGTGATCCATTGGGAAAGCAGGGCAGAGAGGCAGTTGGAGAGGGATTGCTCTGTGCGAGCACACTTGGAGTGGTGGGATGCAACCAGTTCAAGATTGCGGAGAGTAGAAGAGGTCATGGGGACCTTAAGGCATTGTGTGAGGGAGACAGTTTCCTGGGTTAGAGGAAACACAGGCGGCCCATAGTGGGTCATGCCAGGCATGTGCACATTGCAGCAGGGGTCAGGGATGGGCGACGTGAATGTGGTGGTGGCAGGGGCAATGACGGTGGCAGAGGTAAAGGTGAAAGAGGCTGAGGCTTGTGCAGCCTCTGCCTGCTTCTTCTCCTTGCAGGTCTTCTTCTTCTCCTTGCACTTTTCTTCGCCTTTTTCAGAGCAGTTGCCCTTCTGCACTTTCTGGTTGGTATTCCCCTTGGAAGAGGAACCACCTTGTTGTGTCTGTTGCTGCTGGGAGAACTGGGGTTCCCCCTGCTGCCATTTGACAGCACTAACTTTGTTGGCCTGTGTTATGATTCATTTCCTTTTTACTTCTTCTTCTTTGATACAATAGACCAGCCCGACCTGGTATCTTTACTTTCTTTAGAGTGCTCCAGAACACACAACGTGTTTGTCACACACCTTTCATTTCCACTTTCTATTCTTGTTATCTATGCTTCTATTTCTCATGAAAGGTTCTATCTTCACTTTGCTTAGTAACCAACCTTCCATGACCTTCTATTAGTTTCTATTCTTCGCAGTACTTAAGCCATCACTATACTTGATGTATCCTTAGCTTAGTCCTGCTCAATTTTACCTTGACCTCCTCGAATCCCTCGTTGACCTCATCGTTGGACAAACCCCTTGAAACTCTTCGTCGACTCCATTGTCGGGCAATTACCTTTGAAACTCTTCGTCGACTCCATCGTTGGACAATTACTTTTGAAACTCTTTGTCGACTCCATCGTCGGACAATTACCTTTGACTTCCCTTGTCAACTCTATTGTCGGACAACCCCCCTTTGTTATTTGGCAAGCCTCCCTTGTCCGAATCCTTCAAACCTTTGACCCACCATTAGTTCTTTAAGCCTACGCTCATTCCTACCTGGACCAAGCGTAACAAAAGGACTAAGCTCTTCTTTTTGAGCTACCATCACTGTAGTCTCTCACCATTTCCTCCCCTCGAACACCAGGAGCCCTTGAACGGGCACTACGACGCTCTTACCGAGTCCCCTCTGATTCCCCTGAATTGTCAGACGACGAAACCTTTACCCCTACCCCAGATGTCTTTCCTAGGGAACCAACTCCACTGCTCCCCACCCCCACTGTAACTAGACTGCTCCTCCTTCCTCCCCCATCCACCACTCCCATTCCCCCTCGTCAGTTTGTTCCCTCACATCCACTTCCCCCCTTCCTTCCCCCACAACCACCCCACTCCACCATGACTTCGAAACCAGTCAAACTTTGCATTGGTACCCCTGAAAACTTTGATGGCGACTATGCCAAAGCCACAATCTGGTTGGACTCTGTCCAAACCTATCTCCTCATCAATGAAGAAGTCTATACCACAGACGCCAAGAAGATCGCCTTCACTCTTTCATATATGACCAAAGGAGCTGCCCTTACTTGGGCCTCCTCCTTCCGAAAAGCCGCTCTCAGTGGAAACAAGGGCTTTGGAACCTATGCAGACTTTATCACCAAATTCAACACCGCCTTCGAACACAAGGATACCATTGCCCTCTCCATCACCTGGCTTTCTTCAACCAAGATAGAAGGAAAGCCCTCTCTCTCCGACCTCACCAAGTATATCTCTGAGTTCTGGAACCATGTCCAGATCTGCAGGATCACTGACCAAAACGTCCTCATCAGATACTTTTCCACTGGTATCTACACCAAACTCATGCATTGCATCATGTCTATGGACACCATCCCCACAAAGATCGACGAATGGTATGCCAAGTCCACTCACTTCCTCACCCAATGGGGAAGAGCCAACGACATGGCAAAGCGAAGCAAGACCACCACCTCCTACCATTCATTCTCCTCCTCTTCCTCCCGCCCCCAGAAAGACCCTGACACTATGGACGTTGATGCCATTAAGGTATCAAAGTTAACCCCAGAAGAGCAAAAACACTGTATCGCTAAGGAACTCTGTTTCTGATGCTGAAAACCTGGACATCTCTCTGGCAAATGCCCGAACTTCCCTTCTCAGCCGAAGAAGACTGGAGAGAGGAAGGTTAGAAAGGTCGAAGAAGTCCCCAGGCTAGTAGAAGTCGAGGATGATGATGAAGAAGAAACCATAGCAAAAGTCTCCTTCGTACCCTCCAACGAGGATTTTTAAAATGGAGACCTTCCCCAACGCAAGGCTCTCCCTCTTTTACGTGCACTCCTATACTTGTATCATCGATTACCAAACAGTCTATGCAAATTCCCATTGAAATTATCGAACCATTGCACTTAAAAGCCATTGGAACTTGTGCTCTCGTTGACTCTGGAGCACAAATCTCTTGCATCGATTGGGACTTTGTTCAAAAACATTGTCTCCCGAAAGAATGACTCCCCTCCCCCATCGCCGTCAAAAATGTCGACCAATCCTTGAACAAGAACAGTCTTATCCATTTTTCCACCACACTCTATGTCCATATTAGACAACTCATGCACCGTGTCACGTTCTATATCCTTAACTGTGGAAAAGAGAACGTAATCCTTGGACTCCCTTGGCTTAGACAAACCAACCCCACCATTGACTGGACCAAGCGAGAGCTGTCCATCTCCCTCAACTCTGATCAATCCCAGGAACTGTATTACAATCGTACTAGACCAACTCCTACCCCTCAGACGTCAACCCCTTGCCCACCCCGACATGTACAAATCAACTCCGTCTGGGATGGATGCTTCTATGATTACATAAAGAAAGACACCGAAGCCCGATACCTCCAATGGGCCAATGACAACTGAATCATCAATCAGATCATGCACTGCGGATCTCGCTTTATTCCCTCTGCCACCATCACTAAAATTACAACTGCCACAGAGCTAGCTATGGCCGCTGAAAAGGCCAAACCCAAGGCAACTCTCCCACCTGAATACTCGTCATTTGCCTCAGTCTTCTCAAAAGAAGCAACCGACCATATCCCCCCTAGCTGACCCTACAACCATGAGATCAATCTTGACGACTCTTTTACCCCAAAAGTTGGCAAAATTTATCCTCTCTCCCCTGACGAAAAAGCCGCCACCGACGCATTCCTTGATGAGAACCTCAAAGCAGGGAAGATTTGCCCATCCAATTCTCCCCAAGCTTCCCCCTTCTTCTTCGTTAAAAAGAAGGATGGCGGCCTATGACCCTGCCAAGACTATCGCTATGTCAATGAACATACCATCCACAATGCTTATCCTCTTCCCCTCATATCCGACCTCATCGATAAACTCAAAGGTGCCAAAACCTTTACCAAGTTTGACGTTCGTTGGGGATATAACAACATCCACATCAAAGATGGTCATCAATGGAAAGTGGCATTTATCACCCACAAAGGACTGTTTGAACCAATGGTCATGTTCTTTGGTCTTTGCAACTCCCCCACCACCTTCCAACGTTTCATGAACAACTCATTCCATGATATGATCGCAGAAGGATGGCTCATCATCTACATGGATGATCTTCTCATCTTCTCCCCCAATGCCAAAACCCACAAGGAGCAAACCAAATGAGTACTCCAACGCATGACCGAGTTAGATCTTCACCTTAAACTCGAGAAATACATGTTTGCTACCAATGAGGTTGAGTACCTTGGCATGATCGTACACCCTGACAAGCTCGCCATGGACCCAGTGAAACTGGATGGCATTCGAGAATGGCCAACCCCTGCCAAAGTCAAAGACCTCCACTCTTTCTTAGGGTTTGCTAACTTCTACCGGCGATTCATCGCCAACTACTCCAACATCGCTCGCCCCCTCCTTGACCTTACTAAGAAGAACCAACCATGGGACTAGTCTTCCAATTGCCAACAATCCTTTGACAAGTTCAAATGACTATTCCTTAGTCGTCCAATCCTCCATCTCCCAGACCCCACCCATCCCTTTGCCATCGCCACTGATGCCTCCAAATATGCCTCTGGCGGAGTCCTCCTCCAAACCGATGCCAACAGAGATTGGCATCCATGCTCCTACCTCTCACAATCCTTCTCCCCTGCTGAATGAAACTACGACATTTACGATAGGGAACTTCTTGCCATCATTCGTGGCCTCAAAGCCTGGCGTCACTACCTCCAAGGATCTCCCTTCCCTGTCAAAGTCTTCACAGATCATAAAAACCTCACATACTTCCACCAACCCCAGAAACTCAACCGACGACAGGCTTGCTGGCTGCTTGACATTTCTGACTTTGACCTTCACTTGACCCATGTTCCTGGAACCTCCCTCACTGCACTGGATGCTCTCTCTCGTCGCCCAGATCTTCTTCCACCAACTGACAAAGATAATGACAATGTAACTCTCCTCCCTGACACTCTTTTTGTAAACCTCATCGACACCTCCCTACAAACCAAACTGGCTGCCTCCTCTGCTTCTGACCCCCTTGTCTTGGATGCGCTACGCACCACCACCGGTGATATCCCTGCCCGATTCCGCTCTCACCTCTCCAACTGGCAATATGACGCTGGCATCCTCACCTTCCAAGGACGGATCTATGTTCCCCCTGACCTTCGCCAATCCATCATAGAACGACACCACGATCATGCCTCTGCTGGCCATCCTGGATACCTCAAAACTCATCAGCTTGTCACAGCTGAGTTTTGGTGGCCTGGTCTTGCTCAGTTTGTGCGAAAATACGTTGAAGGATGCGCCCCTTGCCAGTCCTCTAAGGCAAACACCCATCCCACTTCCCCACCCCTTTCCCCCATCGTTTCCTCTTCCGCCATTCCCTTCCGACAGATCTCTTGTGATCTCATCACAGACCTCCCGATCTCCTCCAGCTTTGACAGTCTTTTGGTTGTGGTCGACCATGGGCTTACTAAGGGGGTGATTCTTTGTCCTACCAAGAAATTGGTCTCTGCCGAAGGGATTGCCTCCCTCTTCTTCCACAAAGTCTACACCAGATTCGGCCTCTATGACAAAATAATCTCTGACCATGGACCTCAATTCGCCTCCTCCTTCACAAAAGAACTCGGACAACTCCTCGGATACAACCTCTCCCTCTCCACCACATACCATCCTCAATCTGATGGAGAAACTGAGCGGGTAAACCAAGAAGTAGAAACCTATCTGCAGATCTTCTGCAGTAACTCCCCATCCACATGGTCTGACCTCATCTCCCACACCGAATTCACACACAACCACTGACCTCACTCCATTACCAATAAGTCCCCATTCTTCCTGATGATGGGATTTGAGCCTTGCCCCCTCCCCACAATCATTACTGAGACCAACCTCCCTGCAGTCAAAGAACAACTCAAACTCCTCTCCACAGCTAGAGATGAAGCCCTGGCAGCCCATGAGCTTGCCAGACAAGTCATGAAATCCCGTTTCCATGGGAAGTTTACCCCCTTCCATAAAGGCAATAAAGTGTGGCTAGAAGCCTGAAACCTGAAATGCCTTATCTCCCATCTGAAGTTCGCCCCCAAACGAGAAGGCCCATTTACCATTACCCAGGTCCTCTCTTCCCTCACCTATAAACTCTGTCTCCCATGCACATGGAAAATTCACCTGGTCTTCCACACATCCCTGTTATTGCCCTATCGCGAAAACGATGTACACGGACCAAACTTCCCCTCCCCCCCACCTGACCTCATCAATGGAGAAGAAGAGTACAAAATGGAAAAGGTCATCCGACACCATGGAACTCCACACAACCGAAAATTCTTAGTCCGATGGAAGGGATATTCAGCTGAAGAAGACTCCTGGCTACCCGAATTGGAGTTCAACCATGCCAAGGAAATCCTATCTGAATATAAAAACCTCCACCCTCATGTCTTTCCCCCTTCATCCTCTCCTTTATCAACTAAACCCAAACATATCTGCTCCTGCTAGATCTCCCTCTCCCACCACTGCTACCACTGGCTGGACCACCCCCCTACTTTATCGTATCCAAGGTCTCGACTCCACTAATTACAACCCAGGCATTCCCAGGACTATGTCCTCTCCTCTGCATCTCCCTCCTCTCGATCCTACTAACCAGTAGTCTCCGTTAAATTACCCCTCTATGCCCAGTGTATCCGCCCAGACTCCTTCCCTGTTACCAAACAGTCCTCCCTTATGCTCCTTCTCGAAACTCCCCATCTCTTTACCCCCCTTCACGCCCACTTAGAACCTTTCTTGCCCCTTGATACCCTTTTTCTCCTTTTCCAAGAAATCCATAGTCTTTACCCTCTTGCCAACCAGATGTCAGATTATCCCATGGAACTTGTTGCTACCCTTCATGAAACCCGCATGGAACTCACCAACCTTGTCCTCTCCGTCATGCACCAACTGGAAATGGACAAATTAGCTAAGGATGTTTTACACTATACCCGAGAACTTGACGAATGCCGCCACCTTCATCAGAACCCATCCCCTGAAGCTTCTGAAGAACCCCTCACTCTAGAGGAACTCGCTGTCATGGAACGAGCTGAAGTCAGTTGGGACAGACAACGTAACGTACCTCTCTCCTCTGATCATTACCTCTATAGCTGGGTGTGCTTCCACTGCCACCGACTCTCTCACATCCACATCAACTGCCCGTACTACATCTGTCCCCATTGTGCTCGCCATCGTCCGGGCCACCCCCAACATTGCTGTCCTCGATGTCCTCACCCCCATACCCTTAACCCTGTCACCTCCTCCTCCTCATCCTCAGCTTCCTCCACTCATTCTAGGCGTTCTGGCATCACATCCTCCTCTCAACCCCTCATTGAACGATTCTCCGATCCCCCATCCTCTAGCTCTAGTTCAATTCCTAGACAAGTTCCCCCTCCGTCTTATTGTCGCTGTCAAACTCCTCACCCTTGCCAACATCATCGTCATCCTTCCCCAGACTTAGACCTCGCTGATCTTGACCTAAATGATAATGACCCAGGATACGATGACTCTGCTTATGCCAACATGACTGGTTCACCCAGTGGAGGCAGGTGTATGGATTTCTAATTTTTCTTTGATTTTATTCTTCATCATAGCTTCGAATGTACTCCAGAGGTAATGTTACGATTCATTTCCTTTTTACTTCTTCTTCTTCAATACAATAGACCAGCCCAACCCAGTATCTTTACTTTCTTTAGAGTGCTCTAGAACACACAATGTGTTCATCGCACATCTTTCATTTCCGCTTTCTATTCTTGTTATCTATGCTTCTATTTCTCATGAAAGATTCTATCTTCACTTCGCTTAGTAACCAACCTTCCATGACCTTCTATTAGTTTCTATTCTTCGCAGTACTTAAGCCATCGCTATACTTGATGTATCCTTAGCTTAGTCCTGCTCAATTTTACCTTGACCTCCTCAAATCCCTCGTTGACCTCATCATTGGACAAACCCCTTGAAACTCTTCATCGACTCCATCATCAGGCGATTACCTTTGAAACTCTTCGTCGACTCCATTGTTGGATGATTACTTTTGAAACTCTTCATCGACTCCATCGTCGAACGATTACCTTCAACTTCCCTCGTCGACTCTATTGTTGGACGACCCCCCTTTGTTATTTGGCAAGCCTTCCTTGTCCGAATCCTTCAAACCTTTGACCCACCATTAGTTCTTTGAGCCTACGCTCGTTCCTACCCAGACCAAGCATAACAGCCTGTTGAGGCCAGGAGTCCTTGGTGGGACAGCACTGCACATAGGTTTGCCATGACACTTCTATCTGTTGGAAGATCTCCTCAACAGTGGGAACTGTCTTGGTGACAACTCCTGCCGAGTTCATCTCAGGCTTTGCAGTGGCGATGGCAGTGGCAACGTGGTTGGCGTACTTGGAGATCTTGGAGATCACAATCAACAACTTTATTTTGTTGTTGACCAGGTAGCCGAAGTTGGAGAGGCAGGAGAAGAGGGTGTCGAGCTTGGAGAAGGTCAACACTGGCAAGTTGTTGTCAGGGATTTGGAGGCCCATGAGGGCTTTAAACTCCGTGATCACAGAGGAGACAATGGGGTTGTCAAACTGCTTTTCGAGTTCAATGAGAATATTTTCGGCATGGTCGCCAAAGTCAATGCCACACTTGCAAATGTGGCATTCACAAGTGAGTGCAATTGCACCAGTGGCCTTGTCATCATCCTTGTCCCAGTCCTCCTGCTTCTCTTTGGCGCAATGTACTTTGTTGGCCAGGGGAGTGTAGGCAGATTGGGTGATATGCCCATTGCTGTCCTTGATCTCCTGGAGGGCGACAGGGACTGTGGGTCGAAGCTTCATGATGCAGGAGTAGACCCCGATGGAATGAAGGTAGTTGTCCATCTGGGACTGCCAGGCAAGGTAGTTCATGCCATTGAGCTTGACAATGGTGGAGAGGGAGGTGGAAGACATGGTAGGGT
>JBBPLE010000819.1:0-12869 GCA_038089675.1 Boletales sp. KT-2023b
CAATTGACTGTGCATGATGTCATACTAACTGTGCATGACTGTGCATGTCATCTGAGTTAACATCCTTCAAGAATAGACTCAGATTGAATTGCTAATATAAATACAGTCTGAAATGTAGTAGATAATCCAGTGCAATAAGATCCTCTCTTTTGCTCTCTTTTACTTCTCTCTTCAATCTAGTGCTCACCCAAGCACTATTGCTCCACCAAGTCTAAACTCTGCTATACAGTAAGTCTCATACTGTAAATTCCCTTACTTATTGTACTGTGCATCCAAAAGAGTATGTGACATGCTAGCCCCATTATAGTCACTATCTCTTTACTACTTTGTAGACCCTGTGGTCCTTCAGCATTTGTAGCTGATCCTCACAGGCTTTAAGCCAATCCTTTTGCTCTGATGAGGGGAGCTTCTGGATGTTACAGAATGTCCACTCGCATAAGTTAGGAGATGCCCCAAAAGTGGAATCATGCAGGATAGCACAATTGCAAAGGAATGAAACCAAAGCATCTCCCCCTTCCCATGTGAGATGGTCAACATCATCCTCAGAAGTAGGAGATGGGGGGAGTCCACCAGGAACTGCAGGTGAATCTGGAACACGGGATGGGCCAGCCTTGCCAGTTAATTCCTTCCAATGGGAAGCACTTTTCAGGTCCTGGAGTTGTCACAAAGGGTGATGGCACTCACTGAAAATGTTTGTGGAGCGCATTGGGGGGTTGCAGAGACACTCACTATACCTTGGGATAGGTGGGGGACCAGTAGGAGGTGGATGGTGTGATGGAGGAGTCACAGGTGGAGGGGCTGGACTGGGAGTCCATGTGCAAGGAGCAAGAGACAGAGAAGAAGATCTTGACATGCTTGGGCTCTGCAATGGTGAAGAGGAGGGTGAATCCCTAGGAGGAGCAGAATGAACTGCATCAGACTCATTGCCAAAACTTGGTTCTGACTTGGAATTCTCATTGGAACTGGTGGAAGCCAGGACTGGAATGTCCAGAACCTCATCATGTGTATGAGTTGGTTCCAATGGACCTGAATGGGGATAGTGTGGGGCAGATCAAGAGCATCTTGGGAAGAGAGTCTTGTCAAAGATCGCATGTGCCAATGTAATAACAGCATTGTTTGGTGACATGAAGACATAATTTGAGTCACTACCAAGGGCAATGCCCAAGTAGATCATCAATTGTGATCTCGGCTGTAGCTTTCTGCCACAGCATTGTGCCAGAATGTGCATGTAGGCACCACAACTGAATACCCATAAATGGTCAACAGAGGGTTTCTCCCCCTTAAGTATTGTCAGGGGGGTATCCCATTTAAGCCATAGCTGAGGGGTCTGATTATAAACATGGGTTGCATGAAGCAGAGCCCATTCCCAATAGGAGGGAGGTAGGCAAGCATGTAGATGCATAGCCTGTGCCTTGTCCATTAATGTATGGATTAGATGTTCTGCATGCCCATTTTGCTGGTGTGCATATGGGGCAGACTGTTGGATGTTAACTCCATTGTCCTTCAGGTAGTCCTGGAATGCTCCAGAAGTGTATTCACCTCCAGCATTGGAATGCCAGTGTTTTATCATGGCATTGTACTGATTGCGGACTAGGGCAAACCATTGCTTGGTTGCCTGGAGTGTCTGATCCTTGGACCTTATTAAGGTGGTCCAGGCCATAGATATAAAGTCATCATAAAAGATGACTGTGTACTTATATTTTGAGTAAGATGCTACCTCAAAGGACTTCAAGTCCAAATGAATTAACTCAAAGGGAGCAGTTGCCTGTGTCTCACTAAGAGGAAAAGGATGATTTGGCTGTTTGCTGAGTTGGCACCCTTGACAGAGACCAGTTTTAGATGGGATCTTCACATCAGGAAAACCCCTCAGGTGCTTTTTAGCATGCCTGATGACATCAGGGGATGAATGTCCGAGATGTTGGTGCATGAGCTCATATTCGATCTTAGAAGCAAGTAACAACATGTTTTTAGGCACATCATCAGGGAAGATTGGTTTGGTGTGAAGCCAATACATGGTTTGTCCACCATGACTGTGGAATTCCAAATAAGCTTCTTTAAAGCATTGGTCCCAGATAGTTAGATATCCAGGCCTGGCACAAAGCATGAGGTAGGTGTTCTGCAATAGTGTGCCCATAGACACGAGTCAAACAGCACATGAGGGCATGTGCAAGACAGGTGATAGGTAGGCAATGTGATTGCCGTATCATAGCAAAATGGTGCCTCTACCTATAATAGGTGATCGGCCATTTGCAGTAGAAGCCCACTGGGGCTGATCAAAATTTTGGTACTCAACAAAATCAGCTTGATCTGGTGAAAAATGAGCAGAAGTTCCAGAATTGAGTAGCCACATGTTGGATGGAACCTTATGTGAATGTGCTTTTTCCTTTCCTTTGTTGTTCTTACTACAACTATCACACTGTGTGAATTCACAGGTAGCAGATGTATTTGAACTATCTACTACAGGAAACATGTATATATGATTTACCTGAGGTGGAGTTAACCACATGTCAGTACCTGATGTAGAAGGGTAAGAGGGTATGCACTGCAATGTTGACTCCATAAAGAAGTCTTCAACGTACTCGTCATAGGCATCATCACCTAGACTGACAATGTCTTCATCAACCTCCATGATTCTGGTGGTTCCAGTGAGTGGAACCTCTGCAATCTGTTGGGAAAGCAGGGCAGAAAGGTGGTAAGAAAGGGATTGTTTCATGTGACTGCACTTGGAACAGTGGGATGCAACTGGTTTGAGGTTGCAGATTGTAGAGGAGGTTGCAGGGACCTCAAGGCATCATGCGAGGGAGATGGTTTCCTTGGTTAGAGGAAATGCAGGCAGTCCATAGTGGGTTGCCTTGGGTGTATGTGCACTGTGGTGGGGGTCAAGGATGGGTGACATGAATGTGGTGGCAGCAGGGGCAATGACAGTGGTGGAGGTGAAGGCAAAGGAGGCTGAGGCTTGTGCAGCCTCTGCCTGCTTCTTTTCCTTTCAGGTCTTCTTCTTCTCCTTGCACTTTTCCTCACCCTTTTTAGAGTGATGTCCATCATGTCACTGCTGCTTCTGGTTAGTATTCCCCTTTGTAGAGGAACCACCTTGTTGCTGCTGCTGTTGCTGCTGGGAGAACTGGAATTCCCCCTGCTGCCATTTTATGGTGCTGACTTTGTTGGCCTATTGAGGCCAGGAGTCCTTAGCAGGACAGCGCTGCACATATGTTTGCCACAACACTTCTACTTGTTGGGAGATTTCCTTGATGGTAGGTACTGTCTTGGTGATGACACCCTTGGAGTCAGTCTCTGGCTTGGCAGCAGCAATAGTGGTGGCAACATGGTTGGCATACTTGGGGATTTTTGAGATCATGATCAATGACTTTATTTTGTCATTGACTGGGTACCTGAAGTCAGATAGCTGGGAGAAGAGGGTGTCGAGCTTGGAGAAAGCCAACACTGGGGAGTTGTTGTTGGGGATGGTAAGACCCATAAGGGCCTTGAACTCTGTAATGGTGGAGGAGATGGTAGGGTTGTCAAACCTTTTCTCAAGTTCAAGGAGAATGTTTTCAGCATGGTCACCAAAGTCAATGCCACACTTGCAAACATGACATTTGCAGGTGAGTGTGATGGTGCCAATGGCCTTGTCATTGTCCTTGTCCCAGTCCTCCTGCTTTTCTTCAGCATGACAAACTTCATCAGCTGATGGAGTGAAGGTGGCAGTGACAATATTTCTGCCAGAGTCCTTTGCCTTGGCAATGGCAACAGGGATGGAGGGATGGAGCTTCATGATCCTGGAGTAGACTCCAATGGATCAAAGGTAGTCGTCCATCTGGGAGTGCCAGGCATGGTAGTTTGTGCCATTGAGCTTTGTAATGGTGGCAAGGGAGGAAGATGACATTTTGAGGTCTGGTGAGAATAGACATTAGCATAGGAACCTTAAACAAAAAGTAAAAGGGAGCAGAGTGAATATCACTGAATGTCCAGAGCTTGTAAACTAGGGGGACATAGTCTCCCCTTGTTTTTGAGATGGAGAGTGGCTGCTCTGTGCAGCTTTCACTTTGCAGAGTGTCTGGCAGAACTTAATCCACATAGGACAGCTCAAACATTCACCATCTGGGGGTGGAACTGAATCTGAACCCCAGAGGTTCACCTGATTGGTGAGCAGAAATGAATCTGTATTGACCAACAGTCAGGTTGGAATGAGAGAGCAGAAGGGCAGCATGAGCCACACACTAGCCTGCTCAGGGCTCATAACCTGTTGGTAGTATGCATGTTACATACACAGGAAGGTCTCTCACATACCTGGTAACATTGGTGTTTACACAACTCAGGGTGATGGTGATGGTATCAAGATAGGATCAATTAGAACTCAGCTACCCTGAGTTCAAAGTTAAATACAATGAATGTGTGAACTAATTACTATGTATGGAACATAGAGTCCATTCAACAGAGAAGAGCCAACAACAATGTTATCAGATACTGAATTGGAGTGGGGTGAAGGGGGAAGTGACAAAGAGGGGGGGGGAAGTGATGCAGAGGGAGTGGGAACCAGAGAGGGATTTGGCTGGGCAGAGGGCATGATTGACAGAGAAGGAGGGGCAGGAGTCAATGGAGCCATCAGGATGGCACCAACAGCTCCTAAGGTACCAGTGCTACTGGCATCACCATCACTGGATCTGGAAGATGGTACACTGGCAGCTTGAGTTCCCTTGACCAGTACAGTATTGTTATCACGTGTTGTGAAGAAACTGTGTGCCTGAGTGTCATGAGATGAAATGAACAACTTGAGTTGATCATAATATGCCCAACCTTTATTCTTGAACAGGGCAGCAAGGGGATTATGCTATATGAATGAAGTTGAGATGCTTGCTCAGTTCAGAAATATTGGATGTACATCAACATAGCTGGTCCAAATGGTTTCAGATTCATCACTGATGTCAGTGCCAAGCTCATCTGAGTAAGTAAATCTGGACATATTGGTTGCAAGCTTGTGAACAACATCAAAGGTTTTCCTAAGCTGGTCATCAATAACATATACTGACTTGATATAATGGAAATGTACATACCCAGTTCCATTTCTCCTTGCAGGAGGTCACCATCTTTGGTCCACCCTTCTCCAGGTGTGTGAGCCCCTCAGATGTGGCAATTAATTGCCAAAAGGTTTTCTTGAAGTTGAGGTTTGGCCCACCTTCAGCCTTGTGGGTGAAAACCAGGTTGATCAATATCTTTGTCTCATCCTCATTCCATGAGGCTGATGGGGTGGCAGATTTGGTGGACTTCTTGCATTTGGATTTGCCAGATGGTGAGGAAGGTCCTGCCATATTGACAACGTTGTGGAGAGTCTGACCTTCGACTGTTATCCAAGGTGTCAAGCTCCACCTGAATAATTACCAAGATGAAAAAAAAACATAGGATAGAAAACTGTGGTTTTTATGGTAAGTTTTCACCACAGTTTTTGTATTCATTCAGGGCCTTTGACTCTCGTTCACTAACCGGCAGAACACTAGGTTGCAATGTGGCTGTGCTTAGCTGCGCCTGTGCCCTTTGCCCACAAAGGTGACCACATGCATTGAACAATGATAGAGTCACTCTTTGTTCTTGTCTGAGAATGCTGCCACTTGAGGTGGGGAATGCATTAATGAAGTCCCCTTCAATGAAATGCATGAGTTGCTTGCTGCTTCTCTTTGAGTTCTGAATATTTTGTGGTTTTGTGGCCACCCAATATTTCATCCACATATCTTCAATACACCACTTGCATTGATGCATCATTTGTTGGATATCTCTTTTCAAGAGACTCCCACCCTTGTGCTGAGTAGCACAAAAATCAACTTTTGTCCTTGCACAATATGAACTCCCCCCCCCCACATTCGTCCTTCTGTCATGGCTGCCCAGTTTCATTTCTATGTTGTGCACCACCTCCTCCAAAGGCATTTTCTGAGCACATCCAGCACACACAGTCTTCATGCAGTATCCCTGCATGCTCAACATCATGCACACCCAGCAGCCCCACACAATTTTGCTTCTTAGAATACTGAGCATTGATGAAGTTGTTGTTGATGACAATACCCCCAGATCCTGCTCACATTCATAGGTGGCGAAGATGGAGGGGATGAGACATTGGAGACTGTGTCTTCACACCTGAGTTCACTGGGCATGTCAGGCAAGAACATCCTCCAGGTCAGGGGTTGACAGTTCAATGTGCAAGAGTAGTAATATTGATCACTGGTACCAATGGTAAGTGTAGTGTAATGGTGACTTGCAATGAATGGGTGGGGCCTCAGCCCAGCAATGTGTTTGAGAGTGTATAGTAAGGTATCTGGCAGCCCAACATTCTGAGATGCCCATCTGTCACCACTTTTCACAGCCAAAGGTCAAAGGATTGGCAAAGAGCAAGTCGAAGTGGGGTTTGGAGGATCTGCAGGTGGTGTGTGCAGTATATGTGGGCAAGTACACAGATGAGTTGGCTGTAGATGTGTTTGATGATTGAGGGGAATTTCTGAGGAAAGTCAGGGCCAGGGAAGTGGCAAGCATTGGGTGAAAGAAAAAGAGGATGGACATATTGGACAGTGCAATGAGGTTGACACTTGTGATCCTGGTCAATCGAGGTGCAGTGGAAACTGGACAGTAAGTCACAAGGTATGATTGACAGATAGAGACTTATATTGGACTTGCAGGCATGGTCAGACAAGAATGTTTGGTGCAGACTCTGGAAATAATGCCATCAGGTTGGTGTAAAAGCCAAAGACTGGGACAGGCTAAAGAAGATGAAGTGGGAACAAGAAACGCACCATTGACATCATGACAGCGACCCATTCTAAGATAAGTTGAGGTACTTCAGGAGGACAACTGTGACCATTTTAAAGTTGCTCTTGATAGGTGCAGCTTCGAGAAATGGACTGGAGATTGGGTGGCTTGCAAGGGGGCAAGGAAACCAAGGAATGCAAGTGTAGGCGCTCTCAATGGAACAAAGCAAGGTTGGCATTTGGGAAGCACACACAGCCATTCAGGATTTCTCAGAGCAGTGAGCCAACAATCCAGACATGCTGGAGTGATCCATGGGCAGTGGTGTCAATGGTGACCTTAACAGCAATCCAATGGGAATATCGAGTTTGTCAACAGTATGTGGATCACACACTATACTTGTGCCTGTGGACTCATGTCCTATAGACTGTCAATGGCTGGCCCAGGAGCAGCTGATGATGCAGGATCAGGGTCTGGAAAGCTTGACATCGCACAACCAGCCACTCTGTGATCAACAGATACATCTCAATATCAATCATGAGCACATCCTGGACTGGTTGGATGTGACCAATTTGTGGGCAGAAAAGACAATTTAGGAGGTTTGTCTTTGCCTGGCTGTGATCTGCACCAATTGACGATGCCCATCACTTCAGAAAGCAGTCTGCAACATCTGGCAACACCTCAGCAACACCTAGTGTTGCCGCAAGGCGAATCAAGGCGAATCAAAGTGGAAATTTGGGCTGAGTTCAACACAGTTTGTGGTATTGAAGTGAGTCGAGGTGTCCAGAAACCGGCCCATCACTGCCAACCAATCAAATTATGTATTCTATTAATTTAGTACCAACAGACTGCTACACTCACTGTCATTCTCATTGTCAATTAGTTGTGCAAGTTCTTCATGTTCCTCTGCCTCCCTTAACTCACTAATAGCTCATGAAGTAACTGGGCTGGAAATAACATAATCTTTCTTGTCTGCAACTAGATCTGGCATGAAATTGAGTCAGTCTTGCTTGAAGCCAAATTTGAGGATTTGAAGTGCTTTGATGATTGCAGGAGAGAGCTTGTTGCATTGTTCAGTGCATGTCAGTTTGCTAGATGAGAAAACATGCTCTGATGGGACCAAGGATGCTTGAGCTGGCAGAATGTCCATTGCAATGTGAAAAAGCAGTGGATATATGTATATGTTCCTTTTGCTATAAAACCATGTCAGTAAATTTGGCATTTTGACTGGCTGTGATGTACCTCCCAGAAGTGAACCAGATCAGTTGTACACTCTGAAGCATCAATCAATGAGTCAGCTTGCTCATAATGCTGGAGCTCTTGTTCAGCATCCATCTGGTCTTCTTTGAGCTCTTGTTCTTCCAGTCAAGCAAGATCTTCAGTGCTGATCTGCCAGTTGCCTGTTGAAAATGGACATTGGACATAGAAATGAAGTGAGGTTTGGTATTTAATGAGGAGGAAGAGTCAAAAAGTAGTGCATCACCTGAAAACAAAATTATTCCAATGTTGCTGTGGTGTTCAATAAAGGTTGCTTATTTTAACAGGACTTGGCAACTCGTGACCCTCACAGGCTTGCTGCAGTTTCTTGAAACTGACAATGTATTCACAAGCAAAGCTAGAAGGGACAGGGGCCATTGATAATAGATACTAGATCAGTGTAAAGATAATGATGATAATCTACAGCAGTTCAACAGCCCTCTCAAAGTGAACAAGGTGACTTTGTTCCCAATTCAGTGCTCTCAAACTGGATCAAAGTGGCACTTATCTGAAGCGAAGCAATCTAACCTCAAGGTTAGTTCACTTTGACAGCAACACTAGCAACACCAAGACCGTCAGTTAGTACCCACTGAAGCAGGACATCCAAGCAGGACTGATTGAGGAAAACAAGAACCAGACTTGCATACTCTGGGCCTCTCTTGGCCTGTCTCCTACTCCCCATGTACTGTACAGGTAAGATTTCAAGTTGCAGCTGAGCCATGAATGCAAGACCACCCACCATGTGATGCTCCAGAGGGATATTGACATAAAGGACCTCCAGTCACACTTGGAGGATGTGGTATGTCCCCAATACCTATTGCACATGTCCAGATGATGCAACTGGCACAAGCACACAAGTCAGTGCTGAAACAAGCAAGATGCACCTGCAAGAATGGGTCAACATGAACATGTATATGATGCTTTGAGCCAAGTTCATTGTCATCTAGGTGAGAACAGGGAAGCAAGCATAGGTAATAATGACATTAATTTGCAATGAGGCCAAATAGGTGCTTGATCATGCACATGCCCCAGGCCTGTGCCCACAACAGTGACTATACATATTGAACAATGATAGAGTCATTCTTGTTCTCATCTGAGAATACTACTGCTTGGAGATGGGGGATGCATCAATGAAATCCCCTCATAACATGTGTGTTACTTGCTGCCTCTCTTGTCTCTGCAGGGGACTCACTTTTGCCCTCATGTTGAGTAGTAGAATCCTGATTCTTGTCCTTGCATCCTATATACACCACTGTACATTTCAGATTGGAAAACCATATACCAACATCCACCCACTTTCATGTCTACATTACCCACCATTTACAGACCTGCAAACACATTTTTCAGGCATTCACCATCCACAAACCTCTTATGGTATGCTGCATGCTTGAAAACACAGTTACTCAGTGACTTCACATGATTTCACTCCCTAGAATACTCATGCATTGATGGAGTGGCCTGTCATGTCCCATACCATTCACTGACCCAACCCCCACTCCTCCACCCCCTCTGCTATCTATCCACCCCTCAGACATCCTATCCTACTCACCTCTGTTCACCTCCACCCCACTTCCACCTCCCCATCTCTGATCAGTTGCCTAATAGCCCCACCCTGACTGATTACACCTTGCCGTCATTCACTGTTGACGACCCTCAGGGAGAACCATCTCCATTCCACCATCCACCCTGGTTGCCACCATGGAGTATGTCACAAGAATGTAGCACCATGTGGGACTATGCACTTCCATCACCTCTCCATCTCTATATTCCTGTAGTATAGCAGGACTTCATGTATTTAAAGCCTTAGATGGTGAGGACTACTTCCTCAGTTTGAATATTGAATTTGTCTGCCCCTCTACTTGTCTACCTTTGCTTGTCTCCCTCTTGCTCCCTCCCCTACATCTGACTTTGGTTGCCTCCACTATGGTAGTCCTCCAAACTACTGCAGTCATTGTTCTTGTCCATTCTCCAAAATACAAGAGCCAGGACCACACAAGGGCATAGGCATTACTTGAAGCTAACACTCTCACCCCTCCAACCTGGTTTCACCCAGAACTCCATACCTCCACCTCTCCAACCTACATCCAACCTCCACAGACAAGCAGAGAAAGCAGACTTGACAGTATACTCAAACTTCCCTCTTGTGTGCCTCCCAACATTCCCTTATGTTCACTCATTCTCAGGCTCATGCTTCAGCACAACCCCCCAAGTCTGGACCCAGCATGCCCAGTGGTGCAGGGCCCCTGCATCAGGGAACTGAGTTCATCTTATTCTCTGCTCACAACCCTCACACCCCAATCTGGTTGTCCCTTGGGAAAGGGCATGCCATATCTCCTCATGACATTCCTGATGAAGAAGACTGCCATACCCCTATGTTGTCTGGGCATCATGCTCAACCTCCTGGAGGACCTCCCTCTGCAGATGACAAGCCAGACTTAGGTGGCCTCTTCAGCCCTAATGGTGGTGGCTCACCAGACCCCTCACCAAACCCCTCTCTGCAATCATCTCCTCTCCCTGAGGAAATTCCTCTTCCTCCTAGCACTCAGCCTTCATCTCCTGTGGATCTGAATAGTGCTGCTCTCATGGCTTTGGTGCAAGCCATCCAAACTCTTGCTCAGGTGCAAACTGTGGACCACAACAATTTTTCCACTTGCACCAAGGTCTACAAACCTGATATGTTCAATGGAATGGACTTTCACAAGCTCCACACCTTCTTGGTGCAGTGTGAACTGAACTTCCAGGACCGCACCAAAGTAGTCTTCACACAGTCCTACCTCAAGGGAATAGCCCTGAAATGGTTTGAGCCTGATCTATTGAACACCAACCCCCTATTCCACCCCATCTGGATGGATGACTATGACAAGTTCATTAGCAAACTCCATGTGAACTTTGGTCTGCACAACCCTGTTGGAGATGCTGAGCATCAGCTCAACCAGTTGATGATGAAAGACAGAAGTCAGATCAACAAGTATGTTGTCAAGTTCAACCTTCTGGCCTCACAGGTCCATGGTTATGGTGAGGGCACACTCTGCCACATTTACTATAATGGTCTCCTGGATTGTATCAAGGATGAGATCTCTCATGTTGGTAAACCAACCATGCTACAGGTTCTCTGCCTTCTTGCTCAGACCATTGACATGTGGTACTGGAAGCAGAGGTTCAAAGTCTCCTGTCAAAAGGAGAAGTCCTCCTTGTCCTTGTCAACACCCTCGCACTCCACCCCCAAATTGACAACCTCATCCTCCTCATTCTCTTCCTCCACTCATTCCACCAAGCTGGCTATGTCCTCTACCTCCAGCAAGGCATCTACCACCTCCAAAACCCTGTCCCACTTAGGGAAAGATGGCAAGCTCATGGTGTTACACTTGGTCCAGGTAGGAACAAGTGTAGGCTCAGAGAACTAGTAACAAAGTCAAGGGTTCAAAGATATACAGGTGAAGGGGCTCGCCGGAGGGCCAAGGGTTCAGTTGGTGATAGAGGTCAACAAGGTTCAGAGGAGTCATCCAACGATGGAGTCGATGAAGGAGTTCAGAGAGATTCAAAGAGATTGTCCAATGATGAAGTTGACAAAGAGGTTCAGAGGATGTCAAGAAATCAAGGTAAGATTGAGCAGGACTAAGCTGGAGATACATTGAGTATAACAATCGCTTAAGTACTGCAAAGAACAGAAACTAATGGAAGGTTATGGAAGGTTTGTTACTAAGCAAGTGAAGATAGAACCTTCCATGAGAAACAGAAGCAAAGATAACAAGAATAGAGAATGGAAATGAATGGTGTGTGACAAACACATTGCATGTTCTAGAGCACTCTAAAGAAGGAAAAGATACCAGGTCAGGCTGGTCTATCATAAATAGAAGTGAATTGTAACATTACCTCCTGAGTACATTCAAAGTTATGACAAAGAATAAATCAAAGAAATGAATCAAAGAGAAGAATCAAAGGAAAGAACTAAAGAAAAGAATTAGAGATCCATACACCTGTATCTGCCAGGGGAACCAGTCATGTTGGCATAAGCTGAGTTGTCATACCCTGGGTCATTGTCATTCAGGTCTAAGTCAGCAAGTTCAGGATCAGGAAAGGGGTGATGATGACAGTGGCAGGGGCAGAGGGGTTGACAACAGTGATAAGATGGGGGAGGAACTTGTCTAGAAGCTGTGTTTGAACCAGAGGACAGGGGGTCAGAGAGTCATTCAACAAGAGGCTGGGGTGGGGATGGGGGAGCAAAGCCAGAACACCTAGAGTGTGTTGAGGAAGCCAAAGAGAAGGAAGAGGAGTTTACTGGATTGAGGATACATGGACAAGGATGACAAGGGCAGCAATGTTGGGTATGACCAGGATAGTGTTGAGTGCAATGGGGGCAGATGTAGTACAGGCAGTTGATGTGGATGTGTGAGAGTTGGTGGCAATGGAAACATGCCCAGCTGTAGAGGTAATGATTGGGAGAGAGGGGTACATTACACTGTCCTTCCCAACTGACTTCAGCTTGTTCCATAATGGCTAATTCCTTGAGGGTAAGGGGTTCTTCAGAGGCTTCTGGGGACAGGTTTTGGTGTAAATGGCAATGTTCGTCAAGCTCTCAGGTGTAACACAGCATGTCCTTGGCCAGCTTTGTTGCAAGTACACATGTTACATACATAGGAAGGTCTCTCACATACCTGGTAACATTGGTGTTGACTCAACTAAGGGTGGTGGTAATGGTATTGAGATAAGAATTGATTAGAACTCAGCTCTGCTGAGTCCAAAAGTAAATACATGTGATATGTGAACTAATTACTATGTATGTAACACAGAGTCTGTTCAACACTCCCCCTTGCTAAGTATATGGTAGATATGTAAAGCATTAAAACAGAGGGCAGTACTTTTACTTGGTGGAGTTAAACTCCAGT
>JBBPLE010000821.1:0-12844 GCA_038089675.1 Boletales sp. KT-2023b
TATGCCAAAGCCACGATCTGGTTGGACTCTGTCCGAACCTACCTCCTCGTCAACAAAGAAGTCTATACCACCGACACCAAGAAAATAGCCTTCGCCCTCTCATATATGACCAAGGGAGCTGCCCTTACCTGGGCTTCCTCCTTCTGAAAAGCCGCTCTTAGTGGAAACAAAGGTTTCGGTACCTACGCAGACTTCATCACCGAGTTCAACACAGCCTTCGAACACAAAGACACCGTCACTCTCTCCATCACCTGGCTTTCGTCCACCAAGATGGAAGGAAAACCCTCCCTTTCCGACCTCACTAAGTACATTTCCGAGTTCCAGAACCACGTCCAGATCTGCGGGATCACTGATCAAAACGTCCTCATTGGATACTTCTCTACCAGCATCTACACCAAGCTCATGCGTCATATCATGTCAATGGACACCATCCCCACCAAAATCGACGAATGGTACGCCAAGTCCACTCACTTCCTCACCCAATGGGGAAGAGCCGATGACATGGCAAAACGAGGCAAGACCACCTCTCCCTCCTACCACTTGTTCTCCTCCTCCTCCCGCCCCCAGAAAGATCCTGACGCCATGGACGTTGATGCCATCAAAATATCAAAGTTAACCCCAGAAGAGCGAAAACGCTGTATTGCTAAAGGACTCTGTTTCCACTGCCAAAAACCTGGACACCTCTCTGGCAACTGTCCCAACTTCCCTTCTCAGCTGAAGAAGACCGGAGAAAGGAAGGTCAGGAAAGTCGAAGAAGTTCCATGACTAGTAGAAGTTGAGGATGATGACGAAGAAGAAACTGTAGCCAGGATCTCCTTTGTACCCAACAAGGATTTTTAAAACGGAGACCTTCCCCAACGCAAGGCTCTCCCTCTTTTACGTGCACCCCTGTACTTGTATTGTTGATTACCAAGCAGTCTATGCAAATTCCCATTGAAATCGTCGAACCCTCGCACCTAAAAGCTGTTGGAACTCGTGCTCTCGTTGACTCTGGAGCACAAATCTCTTGTATCGATTGGGACTTTGTTCGAAAACATCGTCTCCCAAAAGAACGACTCCCTACCCCCATCGCCGTCAAAAACGTCGACCAGTCCTCGAACAAGAACGGTCTTATCTGTTTTTCCACCACGCTCTATGTCTGCATCGGACAACTCTTGCACCGCATCACGTTCTACATCCTCAACTGTGGAAAAGAGAACGTAATCCTTGGACTTCCCTGGCTTAGGAAAGTCAATCCCACCATCGACTGGATCAAGCGAGAGCTATCCATTTCCCTTGACTCCGATCAATCCCAGGAGATTTATTACAACCGTACCAAACTGACTCCTGCTCCCTTGACACCTACCCCTCATCCACCTCGACATGTACAAGTCGACTCCGTCTGGGACGGACGTCTCTATGATTACATGAAAAAGGACACTGAAGCTCAATACCTCCAATGAGCTAATGACAACCGAATCATTAATCGGATCATGTGCTGTGGATCTCGATTTATTCCCTCTGCCACCATTGCCAAAATTACTATGGCAACTGAACTAGCTATGGCCGCTGAGAAGGCCAAACCAAAAGCAACCCTCCCCCCTGAATACTCATCCTTTGCCTCTGTCTTCTCGAAAGAAGCAACCGACCATGTCCCTCCTAGCTGACCCTATGACCACAAGATTAATTTCGACGACTCCTTCACCCCGAAAGTCGGCAAGATCTACCCTCTCTCCCCTGACGAAAAAGCTGCTACCGATGCCTTCCTCGACGAAAACCTCAAGGCAGGGAAAATTCACCCATCCAATTCTCCCCAAGCCTCCCCCTTCTTCTTCATTAAAAAGAAGAACGGCGGTCTTCAACCCTGCCAAGACTATCGCTACGTCAATGAACATACCATCCACGACGCCTACCCCCTTCCCCTCATCTCTGACCTCGTCGACAAACTCAAGGGTGCCAAGACCTTTACCAAGTTTGATGTTCGTTGGGGATACAACAACGTTCACATCAAGGATGGTCACCAATGGAAAGCGGCCTTCATCACCCACAAAGGACTGTTCGAACTGACGGTCATGTTCTTTGGCCTTTGTAACTCCCCCACCACCTTCCAGCGTTTCATGAATGACTCCTTCCATGATATGATTGCAGAAGGATGGCTCGTCATCTACATGGATGACCTTCTCATCTTCTCCCCCGATGCCAAAACCCACGAGGAGCGAACCAAACGTGTACTTCAACGCATGACTGAGTTGGACCTTCACCTCAAACTCGAGAAATGCACATTTGCTACCAACAAGGTCAAATACCTTGGCATGATCGTACGCCCTGATGAGCTCACCATGGACCCAGTGAAACTAGATGGCATTCGTGAATGGCCAACTCTGGCCAAAGTCAAAGACGTCCGATCCTTCCTTGGATTTGCCAACTTCTACCGACGCTTCATCCCCAATTACTTGAACGTCACACGACCCCTCCTCAACCTCACAAAGAAGAACCAACCCTGGGACTGGTCCCCCAGCTGCCAACAGTCCTTCGACGAACTCAAACGACTATTTCTCAGTCAACCAATCCTCCATCTCCCCGATCCCGCCTGCCCCTTTGCCATAGCCACTGACGCCTCCAAGTATGCCTCTGGTGGAGTCCTCCTCCAAACCGACACCAATGGAGATTGGCATTCCTGTTCCTACCTCTCTCAGTCCTTCTCCCCCGCCGAACGAAACTATGATATCTACAATAGAGAACTCCTTGCCATCATTCGTGGCCTCAAAACCTGGCACCACTATCTCCAAGGATCCCCCTTCCCTGTCGAAGTCTTCACAGATCACAAAAACCTCACATACTTCTGCCAACCCCAGAAACTCAACTGACGACAGGCTCGCTGGTTGCTTGACATTTCTGACTTTGACCTTCACTTGACCCATGTCCCTGGAACTTCTCTTGCTGCACCCAACGCCCTCTCCCGCTGCCCAGATCTTCTCCCATCGACAGATGAGGATAACGACAATGTAACCCTCCTTCCTGACACTCTCTTTGTTAACCTCATCAACACCTCCCTCCAAACCAAGCTGGCCACTTCCTCCGCTTCCGACCCCCTTGTCCTAGAAGCGCTACGCGCTACCACCGGCAACATCCCCGCTCGATTCCGTTCGCGTCTCTCTGATTGGCAATACAATGCTGGCATTCTCACTTTTCAAGGATGTATCTATGTCCCCCCCGACCTCCGCCGCTCCATCGTTGAACGACACCATGATCACACCACTGCTGGCCATCCCGGATATCTTAAAACTTGTCAACTTGTTGCTGCAGAATTCTGGTGGCCTGGTCTTGCTCAGTTCGTGCGAAAGTACGTCGAAGGCTGCTCCCTCTGTCAATCCTCCAAGGCAAACACCCATCCCACCACCCCTCCCCTCTTCCCCATCGCTTCGTCTTCCACCGTGCCTTTTCGACAGATTTCCTGTGACCTCATTACGGATCTCCCTGTCTCCAATGGCTTCAATAGTCTTTTGGTCGTGGTCGACCATGGGCTTACTAAGGGGGTGATTCTCTGCCCTATGAAGAAATCCGTCTCCGCCGAGGGAATCACCTCCCTCTTTTTCCACAAGGTTTATACTCGGTTCGGCCTTTACGACAAGATCATCTCGGATTGTGGACCCCAGTTCGCCTCCTCCTTCACAAAAGAACTTGGATGCCTCCTCGGATACAACCTCTCCCTCTCCATGGCTTACCATCCTCAATCTGATGGAGAAACCGAATGGGTAAACCAAGAGGTGGAAACATATCTTCAGATCTTTTGCAGCAATTCTCCTTCCACATGGTCCGACCTTATCTCCCATGCCGAATTCGCCCACAACCACCGCCCTCACTCTGTAACCAATAAATCGCCATTCTTCCTCATGATGGGATTTGAACCTCACCCCCTCCCCACTATCATCGCCAAAACCAACCTCCCAGCAGTCGAAGAATGACTGAAACTCCTCTCCGCAGCTAGAGATGAAGCCCTGGCGGCCCATGAACTTGCCAAACAAGTTATGAAATCCTGCTTTCATGGAAAATTTACCCCCTTCCACAAAGGGGACAAGGTTTGGCTAGAAGCCTAAAACCTAAAACACCTTATCTCCCATCCGAAATTTGCGCCCAAGCGAGAAGGACCATTTACCATTACTCAGGTCCTCTCTTCCCTCATGTATAAACTCCGCCTCCCACAAACGTGGAAAATACACCTGGTCTTCCATGCATCCTTGTTATCACCCTATCGTGAAAACGACGTACACGGACCGAACTTCCCTTCTCCTCCACCTGACCTTATCAATGGAGAAGAGGAGTACGAAATGGAAAAGATCATCTGACATTGTGGATCCCCGAACAACCGAAAATTCTTAGTCCACTGGAAGGGATATTCGGCTGAAGAAGACTCCTGGTTACCCGAATCAGAGTTTGACCACGCCAAGGAAATCTTATCTGAGTATAAGACCCTTCACCCTCATGTCTTCCCTCCCTCATCCCTTGCACCACCTACGAAACACAAACATGTCTGCTCCCGCTAGATCCCCTTCCCCCACTGCTGCTACCACTGGCTGGACCACCCCTTTGCTCTATCGTATCCAAGGCCTCGACTCCACTAATTACAACCCAGGCATTCCCCGGTCTATGTCTCCCCCTCTATGTCTCCCTCCCCTCGACCCCAACCCTGTTGTCTCTGTCGAATTGCCCCTTTATGCCCAGCATATCCACCCCGACCCTTTCCCTATCACCGAACAATCTTCCCTTATGTTACTCCTTGAAACTCCCCACCTTCTTACCCCCCTTCATGCTCATTTAGAACCATTCTCTCCCCTTGATACCCTCCTTCTTCTTTTCCAAGAAATCCATAGCCTCTACCCCCTTGCCAACCAGATGTCAGACTACCCCACAGAACACATCACTGCCCTCCACGAAACCTGCACTGAGCTTACCAACCTTGTCCTTTCCACCATGCATCAACTAGAAATGGACAAACTTGCTAAGGACGTTCTACGATACACCCGAGAGCTTGACGAATGCTGACGTCTTCACCAGAACCCTTCCCCTGAAGCTTCTGAGGAACCCCTCACCCTCGAGGAACTAGCCGTCATGGAACAAGCCGAAGTCAGTTGGGATGGACAACATAATGTACCCCTCTCTCCCGATCACTACTTTTACAGTCGGGCCTGCTTCCACTGCCACCGACTCTCTCATATCCATATCAACTGCCCTTATTACATCTGCCCCCATTGTGCCCACCATCGTCCTGGCCACACCCAACATCACTGTCCTTGTCGCCCACGTCCTCGTACCCTTAACCCCGTAAATTCCTCCTCCTCCTCTGCTTCTTCCACGCACTCTAGGCATTCTGGTCCATCCCAACCCCTCATTGACCGACTCTCCGACCCTCCGTCCTCTGGCTCTGGCTCTGTTCCTAGACCGATCCCTCCCCCTTCGTCCCGTCATCGCAGAACCCCCTACCCTCATCAACATCATCGTCGTCCCTCTCCTGACCTTGAACTCGCTGATCTTGACCTGAACGACAACGATCCAGGATACAATGACTCTGCCTATGCTAACATGACCAGTTCCCCTGGTGGAGATAGGTGCATGGATTTCTGATTTTTCTTTTGATTTTATTCTTCATAGTGATTTCGAATGTACTCTGGGGGTAATGTTACGATTCACTTCTTTTCTTCGGTCTTCTTCAATATGATAGACCGGCCCGACCCGGTATCTTTTACCTTCTTTAGAGTGCTCTAGAACATGCAACGTGTTCGTCACACACCTTTCATTTCCATCTTCTATTCTCGTTATCTACGCTTCTATTTCCTGTGGAAGGTTCTATCTTCACTTTGCTTAGTCACCAACCTTCCATAACCTTCCATTTGTTTCTATCTTTCGCAGTACTTAAGCCGTCATCTTACTCGATGTAACCCCAGCTTAGTCCTGCTCAATCCTACCTTGATCACTTCGAACTCTTGACACCCCTCGTCGACTCATCGTCAAACAATCCCCTTGAACCTCTTGTCGACTCATCGTTGGACGATCCCCTTTGAACCTCTTGTCAACTCTTCGTCGGACGACCCCCTTGATCTCTTCATTGACTCATCGTCGGACTACCCCTTGATCTCTTCGTCAACTCATCATCGGACGAACCCTTTGACTATTCGGCAAGCCCTCTTGACCGAATCATCTGAACCCCTTGACCCTCTGTTAGTTCTTTGAGCCTACGCTCGTTCCTACCCAGACCAAGCATAACAGATCTCCTCATCCAGTTTACCATATAGGTATGCAGAGCATACATCAAGCCCGGAAATGTGCCATCCTTCCAGGGCTGAGAGGGTGAACATACATCGCACTGTCTCAAAACGTACAACTGGGGAAAAGACTTGGTCAAAGTCTAACCCTTCAACCTGGCTAAAGCCTTTGGCTACCAGGCGGGCTCTTTTATGACCGTCCGACTTTTGATCGAAGACCCAGTGGTTTTTAATCACCTTTCGGTGTTGTGGGTGCAAAACAATTTCGTAGACCTTTCGGTCTTTCAGCATTTGTAGCTGGTCTTCACAGGCTTTAAGCCAATCCTTCTGCTCCGATTTAGGAAGCTTCTGGATGTCGCGGAATGTCCGCTCATGTAGGTTTGGGGATGCCCCGAAAGCGGAATCATGCGGGATAGCATGATTGCAAAGGTACGAAACCAATGCATCTCCCCCTTCCCATGTGAGATGGTCAACATCACCCTCAGAAGTAGGAGATGGGGGAAGTCCACCAGGGACTGCAGGTGAGTCCGGAACTGAATCCGGAACTCAGGACGGGCCAGCTTCGCCGGTAAGATCCTTCCAGCACGACTCACTTTCCAGGTCCTGGAGCTGTCGTAAGGGATGATGGTGCTCACTGAAAATGTTTCTGGGGTGTGTCGGGGGGTTATGGAGATGCTCACTACGCCTTGGGATAGGCAGGGGACCAGCTGGTGGTGGTCTGTGTGACGGAGGTGTCACTGGAGGAGGGGCTGGACTGGGTGTCTGGGTGTGAGGAGTGAGAGACAGAGATGAAGATCTTGACGTACTCGGGCTCAGCAATAGTGAAGGTGAGGGTGAATTCCTTGAATCCAAACTGGACTCTTCGCCGGAACTAGATTCCAACTTGGAACTCTCATCGGAACCAGCAGGAGCCAGGACCAGAACTTCCGGAACCTCATCATGAGTATGAGTCGGTTCTGGGGGACCCGCATGGGGACAGTGTGGAGCAGATCGAGAACATCTCGGGAAGAGAGTCTCATCGAAGATCACATGCACCGATGTAACGACAGCATTTGTTGGTGACATAAAGATGAAATTTGAGTCACTACCAGGGGCGACGCCCAAGTAGATCATCAACTGTGATCTCGGCTGTAGCTTTCTGCCATGGCGTTCTGCAGGAATGTGCACATAGGCACCACAACCGAATACCCAAAGATGATCAATGGATGGTTTCTCCCCCTTAAGTAATGTCAGGGGAGTATCCCATTTCAGCCGAAGCTGTGGGGTCTGGTTATAAATGTGGGTTGCATGAAGCAGAGCCCATTCCCAATAGGAGGAAGGTAGGCAAGCGTGTAACCACATAGCCTGTGCCTTGTCCATTAATGTATGGATTAGGTGTTCCGCATGCCCATTTTGCTGGTGTGCATATGGGGCGGACTGTTGGATGTTTACTCCATTGTCCTTCAGGAAATCCCGGAAGGTGCTGGAAGTGTATTCACCTCCGGCATCAGAATGCCAGTGTTTTATCACAGCGTTGTACTGATTTCGGATGAATGCAAACCATTGTTTGGTTGCGCAAAGTGTTTGATCCTTGGACCTTATTAAGGTGGTCCAGGCCATAGAGGTAAAATCGTCATAAAAGACAACTGCGTACTTGTATTTCGAGTAGACACTATCTCAAAGGACTTCAAGTCTGAATGAATCAACTCAAAGGGAGCGGTTGCCCACGTCTCGCTAAGAGGAAAAGGACGATTCAGCTGTTTGCCGAGCTGACACCCTTGACAGAGACCAGTTTTCGATGGGATCTTTACATCAGGAAAACCCTTCAGGTGCTTTTTGGCGTGCCTGATGACATCAGGGGACAAGTGTCCGAGATGTCGGTGCATGAGCTCATATTCGATCTCAGAGGCAAGTGATGACATGCTGGAGGGCACGTCATCAGGGAAGATTGGTTTGGCGCAAAGCCAATACATGGTCTGTCCACCATGACTATGGAATTCCAAATAAGCTTCCTTAAAGCATTGGTCCCAGATGGTTAAATACCCGGGCCTGGTGCGAAGTGTGAGGCAGGTGTTCTGCAATAGGGTGCCCATTGACACTAGTCAAACAGCACACGAGGGCATGTGCATGACGGGTGATAGGCGGCATATGTGGTTGCTGAACCTTAGCAAAACGGTGCCTCTACCTATAATAGGTGATCGGCCGTTAGCGGTGGAAGCCCATTGGGGCTGTTCAAACTTCTGATACTCAACAAAGTCAGAGCAATCAGGTGAGAAGTGAGCCGAAGCTCCTGAATCGAGCAGCCACATGTCTGATGGGACCTTGTGGTTGTGCGCTTTTTCCTTTCCTTTGCTGTCCTTACTGCATGTATCACACTGTGCGAATTCATGTGTAGCAGATTTATTAGAACTATCTACTACAGGAAACGTGTATATACGATTTACCTGTGGCAAAGTTAATTGCTCATCAGTACCTGATGTAGATGGGATAGGGGATATACACTGCGATGTGGACTCCATAAAGAAGCCCTCAATGTAGTCATCATAGGCATCATCGCCTAGACTTAGAACGTCCTTGTCGACCTCCATGATTCCAGTGGTTCTGGCGAGCGGAACCTCCACGATCCGTTTGGAAAGCAGGGCGGAGAGGCGGTTGAAGAGGGATTGCTCCATGCGAGCACGCTTGGAGTGGCAGGAAGCAACCGGTTCAAGGTTGCGGAGTGTGGAGGAGGTCGCGGGGACCTCAAGGCATTGTGTGAGGGAGATGGTTTCCTTTGTTAGAGGAAACGCTGGCAGCCCATAATGGGTTGCGCCGGACGTGTGCGCGTTGTGGTGGGGGTCAGGGACAGGCGATGTAAACATGGTGGCAGCAGGGGTGATAATGGTGGTGGAGGCGAAGGCGAAGGAGGCTGAGGCTTGTGCAGCCTCTGCCTGCTTCTTCTCCTTGTGGGTTTTCTTCTTCTCCTTATGCTTTTCCTTGCCCTTTTCAGAGCGGTTACCCTTCTGCGCTTTCTGGTTGGTATTCCCCTTGGAAGAGGAACCACCCTGTTGTTGTTGCTGCTGCTGTTGGGAGAACTGGGGTTCCCCCTGCTGCCATTTGACAGCGCTGACTTTGTTGGCCTGTTGAGGCCAGGAGTCCTTGGTGGGACGGCGCTGCATGTATGTTTGCCACGACACTTCTACTTGTCGGGATATCTCCTCGACAGTAGGAACCATCTTGGTGACAACTCCTGCCAAGTTCATCTCAGGCTTTGCGGTGGTGATGGCGGCGGCGACGTGGTCAGCATACTTTGGTATCTTGGAGATGACAATCAACGACTTTATTTTGTTGTCAACTGGGTAGCCGAAGTTGGAGAGGCGAGAGAAGAGGGTGTCGAGTTTGGAAAACATCGACACCGGCAAGTTGTTGTCAGGGATGGTGAGACCCATAAGGGCCTTGAACTCCATTATGGCAGAGGAGACGGTGGGGTTGTCGAACCTTTTTTCAAGCTCGATAAGAATGTTTTCGGCATGGTCGCTGAAGTTGATGCCGCACTCGTGAACGTGGCGTTTGCAAGTGAGCGTGATTGCGCCAGTGGCCTTGTCATTGTCCTTGTCCCAATCCTCCTGCTTTTCCTCGGCATGGCAGACTTCATCGGCGGGTGGTGTGTAGGCTGCTTGGGTGATTTGGCCGTTGGAGTCTTTCAACTCCACGAGGGTGACAGGGATGGTGGGGCGAAGCTTCATAATGCAGGAGTAAACCCCGATGGAGTGAAGGTAATCATCCATCTGGGACTGCCAGGCACGGTAGTTGGTGCTGTTGAGCTTTACGATGGTGGAGAGGGAGGTGGAAGACATGGGTTTGATCTTGCAGGGATGAGCGTTAGCATGGGTACCTTAAATGATAAGTAAAAGGGATGGGTTGGAACCATGTCGCTGAATGTCCAGAGCCCAAAAACTCGGGGGACATAGTCTCCCCTTGTTTTGAGATGGAGAGCGGCTGCTCTGCGCAGCTTTTGCTTTGCAAAGCGTTTGGTGGAACTTAATCCGCACGAATGGCTCAAATGTTCACCATTCGGGGGTGGAACTTAATCTGCACTCCGAAGGCACCCGAATGGCGGGCGGAACTGAATCCGCACCGACCAATGGTCAGGTAAGGATGAGAGAGCAGGAAGGCTGTGTGTAAACGCTGCCAGCCTGCTCGGGGCTCATAACCTGTTGCGAGTACATGTGTTACATACATGGGAAGGTCTCTCACATACCTTTGGTTGGTTGGGTTGAGTGACTTATGTCAGGTGATGGTGGTATCGAATAAAGAATCAATTAGATCTCAGCTCTGCTGAGTCTGAAGCTAAATACATAACATGTGTGAACTAATTACTATGTATGTAACATAGAGTCCATTCAACAATGCCAATTACCACTGAACCAGAACCAGAAGATACCAAGGACATACCATCTTGCGTATGTCTTCCACTCATCGACGTAACTCCTCTGACCACTCCATAGTCTGCATTGCACATCATCGAGTTTAGCGACAAATCTGCCACCCACCCATTGTGTCTTCCCTGCTTTCCAAAATCTCGTCCAATAGTTTTTCGTCACCTGATCCCAATAACCGGTGTGGTGCCATGCTTGCACTCTGTGTTGTCATGGAGGGTTGTAGCAAATTCAGGGTCATGCACATGGTCAAAGAGATGAGAATCCTGGTTTCGATTGGCGTGCGTTGTTGTGTCTGTTGTGCCCGTCTCTAACGCTAACATGCATCAAGGACAAAGACAATGTGCACATGTCGATTCTGGAACTTTGGGATCTCAGCAAATCGACATGCGGATGGATGCACTGCTCCTCCTCTGAACACCCAGATGCTGTGCGGGTTGTGACATGGAAAACAAGATGGTCGTATATGTTGGTACATTCGAGCGTGGTGTCTGAGACATCATGTCTGCATGGGGCTCCATACACATTCTAGGCAATGATGAATCAGTGAATCCCCTTTCCATCGCACACTTTTATTCTGACCGACTGTTCCACAGATGACGCACTTGACAGAGAGACCAATCAGCACAAAGTTGGCATTATTGTATGAGAAGCACCTCTACTCACCTCCACCATTGTTTGCACACACTCAACATTTGGATGTGACAGACATACTCTGGCACCATGGCGAGTATTATATGAAAAAAGTGATGAAGGTGCGATGAAGGAGTATCTACAGACAATCAGTGGTGTCTGGGGCAATTATGTTGTGCACAAGGTATAGGCTTGCATCACCATGTCATGTCCACATTCACCTGCACACAGTTCATCTCTCCCAACTTGACTCCGCTATTGTTGTTCTATCTCCAAGAATTTCATACGTGCGCTGCCCAATGTGGAGCCAACCATGCTGCTTCACAATACCTATGCCAAGGTGGACGTGTTCATGCACAGTGAAGGCAAGGTGGTGGGTGCACTCGGGTTTGATGGCAAGGTCGTCCTGGACGAAGTGAAGGCACGAGTTGCGAACCGCTGTTTTGACCTCAACACCGTGATTCGTATCTGCCGCCAAGCAGGGTTCTTTGAGCAGGCAACGTACCTGGCAAAGTGGTGGTGCAGGTATGAGGACTACCTCAGGGTTGTCATGTAAGTCATTGGCACTAATGCCGGCATGGACAAGGGAATGATTGAGAATGGGTACAGTGGTTAGTTATCTGAGGGATGTCGGGGGCGCTGCCATGCGTGTTGTGCCTCACATGACATGGGTGTGCATTGACGATGTGGTCACTTTCAGGTGGAATCGAACCTGGTGTGTTACTGCCAGGCCCTGTTGGACAACCTCTTCGTGAATCGATGGGGTTGTTGGTTGATTCGTGCACTATTTCAGGACCATTGCCTCCTGCAGCAGGGTGCAGACGAGGAGGTCAGAAGTGTGACCAAGTCACGGTCTGGAACATGCTGCTAAAGCTTTACCTCAATGACAATGGTCAAGGCAACCACAATGGGGCCCTGCAGCTGCTGCAATCCACGCACTTGCCATATGACCCCACACACACACTTGTGTTGTGCTCAACCTACGCATACATGCTCGGACTGATGTGTCTCTGGACCAAGATGGGTCTGTACGAGGACATGATATGGTTCTGGATGGCGGTGCAACGCGGGGGGGGACGCAGAGCATCAGCCGGGGTCATGGTGGCGTGGGTACAGACCTGTGCATCTGGACCTGTATCTGCTCGTGCTCCGGTTCTTGACATTGACCTCAGCGCTGCTGAGCACCCATCAGGCAGTCTTGGAGGCATTGCTGGAGTATGTCGAGCGCGAGAAAATCCTGTCACTGCTTGTGGTACAGGCACTGGGGGTCGCGAGTGTCGGGCTCGTCAAGGGGTGGCTGATGCGGCAGAACAAGGATGGGATGGACGAAATGGCAATGGTGAGCGTGGACCTGACGATGGCTCTGGACAGGACTGACAGCTCATCATGTTGTACTGCACCGAAACCAAAGTGAGATTGAAGCAGGTGTAAGAGCTCAAGAACGTGGCGCACCTGCGGGTGTTTCACATCACTTGGTGGAGGGTTGTAGCAAATTCATGACTCCCATCATGGGTGACCAGCCTGGCCCATTGTCGAGGCTGATCTCCAGGATGTCAATGCCTCTGCCAGGAAGGC
>JBBPLE010000823.1:0-12804 GCA_038089675.1 Boletales sp. KT-2023b
ATCAATAAAAGCGCCTTTCACCCTTTCTATCAACTGTCCCAAGTATGAAAAAGCATCAGTTAAGCTGAGTACCTGGCTTGTTTCATCCTTGGCCTGCTTGTCGAAAAAGTATGACTAAGTTCGAATAAGCACCGTTAACCGCAGTGTCAAATTCCTGATGACTACTGCAAGGACGCGCACGCGTATCTCGCGTCCAAGGAATGGGCCCCGATCCTGTACGGGTTCGAACGGCTTCCGGGGGGCTGGTACATGTCGGTGTTTGAGGCCCTCGACGGGTTCGAGACCCTCGCGGATCGCTATCCCGTGTCGACGGCTATCCTGGACGCGCTTTCGGTGGCGCTCACGGATTTCCACGGTGCTGGGTTCGTGCACGGGGATTTCAGGGACGTGAACGTGATGATTTCGAAAGAGGACGACAGGATGAAGATTATCGACTTTGACTGGGCTGGCAAGATCGAGGACGAGCCGCAATACCCGCCTTGCGTTAATATGACGGACATCGCGTGACTGCAGGGCGCTTTCGACGGACAACCTGTGCTGGCGGCGCACGACGTATTTATGTTGGACGGCATGCGCTTGCTTCGCGGTGCGAGGTAGTTTGGCTCGATGTCTGTTTCACGATGAGGTATTCCTGTGGCATGCTCTTGTATCTGACACCATTCGTGTGGCGAACCGGGTTGTCTCTCGCCTGTATAGACGTACTTGACATCCACAGTGTAATTGGGCGACAGATACCCTACAGTACCATAGAGAAACTGAATGTGACCAAATTCAGCGACGCGTCCTCAACCATCCTCCTCACACGCAGCGATCGACACCGTGAGCGGCACCTGAGCACCACGTTCGATTTCACCGTCGACCAACGGCACCATCACCACAGGAGGCCCGCGAACAATCTTTTCGGAGCGTTCCGTCATCGCCAACTCGAACTTGCCAAAAATCGCCACAAGAAAGGCTTGGGTTTCCAGAATGCTGCGGCCTCGTCAGCATCCCCGTCGAGAGCGAGAAAGAGACGCGTACGAAAAGCGCCATCCCAAGCAGGCGTGGTTGCCACCTATGAACGTCAACCTGTCGTGAAAAGCGTGGGTTTCGGACAGAATCGCGGCATGCGAAGGGTGCCTTACAGGTTGGAATAAATGCCGACCGAGACGGATTTCTTCTCGTTCGCCACTCCGTTCAACCAGCGGTCAGGGTTGAACTCGTGTGCATCCTCGCCCCACAGCTCTTTTATACTGCAAATGAAATGATGAACTTTCACTACACGTACTTATCGGACGTACGACTTACCGGTTGTAGGCAGCAATCGACGCTATTATTGGCGTCCCTTTTGGGACGACTATTTCGCCGATTGTTTTACCGGATGTTGTCTTGATGGGTCGAGACAGTGAGATGACGTCATCAGAAAGAGCGACACGATAAACGTGCGGTACCACTGGGTCGTAACGGATTCCTTCCTAGTTCACTCGAATGAGCTACACGACATGGTGCTCTTGGGGAATGATGCACCTTGAGCACTGCTGTCATATAAGGCATCGCCTCGAAATCGGCCAATGTAAACTCTGTGTCACCGCGTGCACGGATGGCAGCTTCTTGCGCTCGAATTTCAGCACGGAGTTTGTGCTGGATTTGAGGGCGTCGTGCAAGCTCCAAAAGCATCCAGCTCAGAGTGGTCGCCGTGGTGTCATTGCCCGCAACAAAAAGGGTACTGATGATCGTGAGGCAAATGACAGGTGCAGACGAAAGGGCGGAACATACCGCATCTGAGATAACAGTTCTTCTTCTGACAACTTGTCTCTGGCTTCTGCGTCCTTGTTGGCCTTGACTACGAGACGGTCGATAGCGCCCATGAAACAGAAAAAATGGCATACCAAGCAAACTAAAGATGTCTCGACCTCCCTCGCCTGCCAACAACATCTCAGATTTTTCGTGTACCAGTTCTCTCGCTACTTCTGTACACACCCTCTTTAGCTCGCGTGCGCGTTTGAGTCGCGGGTTGGAACCATGATCGATGAACCATGTGAGCATCCAAGTCGGGATGTACATGGAAGCGGCTTGAGAGAAGACATGTTTCCAGGAGGGATGTCCGAAGATTTCACTCCTGGGCGCAAAACAAACGTCAGGTCACACTCTGAGTGAGAACCCGGGAGCGATCACCTCATATTGGTAAATACTTTCTGCAATGGGTGTTGATCATTGAAATGAACATCAAATACAGCTGGTAGTAAGTGATACATTCAATTATTTTTGCTTGTTAAGAAACGGCGACGGACCTTGTCCGATCACATCCATGGCAGCAAGAGAGACCCAAGTCGAGATGTTCAAAACAACACGCTGGTTTGCGCTGTTCTCAATCATATCCGTCCATTTCGTGCACATCTGCAGAGAATCCAGTTAAAAAATGCTGAATTTAAAAAGTGCCATGCTTACAGATGCCGCACATTCCTTGAAGACGTCCAGGAAGGCTTCGGTTTCCAAAGTGCCAAATCCTGGAGAAAGGATCCTCCTATGACGCTTATGATCATCTCCTGTTCCAGCAATCATTACATTTCCGATCAATTCGAACACTCGGCACTACACACCATGGGCCCAAAAAATGCCTTTTCCAGATAGCATTTGAGCAATCAAACGAGGGTGGGCTGGCCTGCCGTAACGGTAAGAAGTAAGGATCCGTTGCAGTGCTTTTGGGTCAGCGATCAGAAGTTGGTCCCGCTGGGTCATCAAGACATAACGTTAGACAACAATGCGGCACTTGTAATGGAATGACCCCACTCCAAAGACAGTCTTGAAACGTACGACATCTCCGTAGAGCTTTTGCCATGCGAAGTCGGCCTGACCGGACGGAAGTTGGTATAATTCCAGCAAGTTTCCTGTGGAATGTCAATGCATTGCGGCGGGAAAGGGAAATGAAGGATTTGCCAAGAATAAATGAAGATGACTTGGGGCCCATTATCTTTGACAACGATGAGCGGGTGAGGCATTTGCCCACCGCGCAGGCAAGGGCGACGGCTATCAACCCAATCGCCACGACGTGCGATAGCATGGCAGATGAGGGTATGAGGGAGAGGAGACGGAGAGGGCTGAATGTTTGAGTCCCCAGATAACCTATCCACAAATGTAAACAGGTCCTACCGAATCCAATTTTTTGCTGCTCCAAATTAGTATTCAAGTCGTATGAGGACATGAGCTGAAAGCGGTGGTTGCCGTGATTGTTTTTATCACGGCGCATCTTGGAGCTAAGCGCCGAGCTGTCCGCGCCGCGTTCATCGGTTTTTGTCACGGCCATAAGAAAACGCAGAAAAAAGTTCCGCGGGCTTCATTAAAGCTCTCCGTGTTTTGTTTCATCTTTGCCTCGGAGATTGGGTTATTTTCTTCGTTGCTGACTGCTCGAGGTCGGTGCATTTTGAACAAACCGCAGACCGAGTAAAATCAATACTATTTGGCGATCTCGGAATGCACTCGAGCTGTGAGGGCGCGCTTGTTTGTATCCTGCTGGCGTAAAGCGTAATTAGGCTGTGGTCGAATTCGGATGGGTCCCTATCGTTTAACAACTTGCAAACACGTGACTCCCAGTTCTACTGTAAAAGGCAAAAAGGGATGCGGGAACATACACCCCGCACCGCCACCCAAAACAACTTCCTCCGAGTCCGCCGCTGAATCCGATGCCGCCTGTCGCAAAACTGGGGATCTACATGAGCGGACTTGCCGCCTACATATCCACGCTATGCCTTGTATGTATTGAACTGAAACACTACAAAAGGAACTAAGGCTGCTTCCCCTATTGTTGACATTTTAACTATGTTGAACTTAGGCCATCTGTCATGGATTTAGTGGTGTCCTACTGTCGAATTCTCTGTTTTGCCTTTGCATGCTGCCTGTTCATATAAGGAAGGTCAACAGAATCTTTCAAACTACATTGGGTGCCCTGATATGTGCTAGATGGCCTGGGCCGCCAAATCCTGCAATTGAAAAGAAGCACTTCATAGTCATTGATCAAGCAAATGCCATTGAGGAAAGAGTGCCTTTCACCATTGGCAATGAACTGACAATGTTCACTTGCATCAGAGGAAAATATGTGTGCATCACCAGGGTCGCTGAGGAGTTCTGCATAAATGAATGGGTTTATCTTGCCCATCATAGTGTCCACAACCACAAGCAGCCATTCAAGTCTGTGTTCACCCTTCACAATGGCCACTTCATGATCAAACAGATCACCTGTGCTATATGAGGCCCAGTTTAGTTTGACTAAACAACTTTCAGCTACCTGCTTGAACTTTGGCTGTACTCAGCCACCAGAGGATACCAACTGACCTTTCCTTTCTTGGATGTCATGCTGACATATGCTGCAGTGCATGATCCATTGTTGACAGCCAATGAGGGCAAACTTTGTCACATTGGTCATGCTTGCATAACCTGGCCAGTTCTGCAGCTACTATACAACTGATGTAACAGCCAAAGTTCAAGCAGGTAGCTGAAAGTCATTAAGTCAAACTAAACTGGGCCTGAAGGATCAAGAGTTCTCATACCTCTGCTTGCAATACAACCATTCACTGCAGAAGTGAGATTTTAACCATATGCTAACAGTAGTTGGATAGTTGATGTAACTAGACTACCTGAGGATAGAATGAATAACCAGACAAAATCTGGAGGTCTAAGAAATGATGATTTATTTTGACTTGCGCTCAAACCACCCAGACTGTAACCAGAGTCAAATTGCACATCAGCTCCCCTGACTGGAGGCTTCTAGATACCTCTTCTATCCATTCCCTAACCTGATCCTTGTAGCTACTATCCAACATATGGATAACAGCTGGTTCACCACCACCAGACCCTCAAAAATTTTGCTAAGTCTCACTCATACTATGATGCATATCACCATGGATAATGTTACACTTGCCCCAGGTAGGAACAAGCATAGACCTAACAATAGTCACCTAGGTCAAGGACAGGGGCTGAGGATAACATACTGACATAAGTCAGGGACTCTGGAAATGAAGGTCAAGGGTTCCAGTGGACAAAGGTTCAAGGTTACGTCAGATGATGTCAAGGATCTCCCAGAAAGATTGCAGAGGTTCTGGGTGGTTGGAGACTAAGGACGACAATGAGGAGGCACTAAGGCCAACTTAGGGGTGAACTCAGAGGAGGACGGGGATATGAAGGTGAAAACCTAAGGTAGGAATTGCTTAGCATTTACTGTACATGTGCAGCCAGTATATATACTAAGTAGTGCTAGTCATACTTGTTGCGAGTACACGTGTTACATACATGGGAAGGTCTCTCACATACCTGGGTTGGTTGGGCTTGAGGAGCTTACAACGGGTAATGGTGGTATTGAGTAAAGAATCAATTAGAACTCAGCTCTGCTGAGTCTGAAAGTAAATACATGTTATGTGTGAACTAATTACTATGTATGTAACACAGAGTCCATTCAACACTCCCCCTTGCTAAGCATACGGTAGATGCGTAAAGCATTAAAACAGAGGGTAGTACTTTTACTTGGTGGAGTTAAACTCCAGTCCAAGCTGGGAGCGGAATTCATTGAACTTGATGCGTCCAAGGTTCTTAGTGAACATATCAGCGGGATTGTCAGTCCCAGGGATATAGAATAGCTCCACTAGCTTGTGGACCATAACTGCATTGCAGATAAAATGGTATTTTACCCAGATATGTTTGTTGTGCTTTTCAGTCACAGGGTTTTGCATGATGAATAAACTACCCTGATTATCGCCACAGATAGGGATAGGTTTCAGCTTGTAGCCGAGCTCACCCATCATCTCATGAATCCACACACATTGATGCAAGCAATTGCTCAGTGCCATATATTCTGCTTCGGTGGAAGAGATGGCAGTGGTTTTTTGTAAGTGTGAATTCCACAAAAACACATCATCGGCCATCTTAAGATAGAAGCCGGTTTGAGAGTGCATGGTATTAACATCCTGCGCCCAATCCAAATCGGTACAGGCAAGAATGCCCTTTCTGGAGGAACCATTATATAGTAGGGAATAGTCCTGGGTTCTGATGAGGTACTGGCAGATGTACAAAGCTCTATTGAGATGTTCCTGCGATGGATTGGCTGACATGTGTGCTAGTTGGGTGACCGCATATGCAATATCTGGACAGGTGCCAATCATAAGATACAGCAACGAGCTGATCATGGTCTGAAAATGCGTCCGTAATTCATGTTGGACCAGTGCATCATTCTTCGCTGGGTAATAACCCTGTGGGAGAGGGGTAGGTGTGGATTTGGCATTGGTCATGCTGCGTCGCTCAAGCACCTTGTTGAGGTAATCCTTTTGGTCGATTCGGATGTTATGACCTTCTCGACGAATATTCATTCAGAGGAATTCGGATGGCTCTCCGAGATCATGACATTCCCACTTCTTCATGAATGCAGCCTTGATCTTTTCTACAAAGATCTTGTTAGGGCTGCAGAAGAGGGCATTGTCTACATAGACTATCACTAGACAGATGTCTTTGCCTTTGCGATAAATGAAAAGTCTGGCATCAGTTTTTAACTGTTTGAAGCCGAGTTCCGCCATGGATGCATCAAGCACTTTCCACCAGGCTAAGCTGGCTTGCTTGAGTTCATAAAGTGCATGCAATAGGCAGAGGACTTTGCCTTTTTGGTCGGGAGGCATGAACCCCTCAGGAAATTCCATGTAGATCTCCTCTTCCAGTTTACCATATAGGTATGCAGAGCATATGTCAAGCCTGGAAATGTGCCATCCTTCCAGGGCTGAGAGGGCAAACATACATTACACCATCTCAAAATGTACAACTGGGGAAAAGACTTGGTCAAAGTCTAACCCTTCAACCTGGCTAAAGCCTTTGGCTACCAGGCAGGCTCTTTTATGACTGTCCGACTTTTGATCAAAGACCCAACGATTTTTAATCACCTTATGGTGTTGTGGGTGCGGAACAACTTTGTAGACCTTGCAGTCTTTCAGCATTTGTAGCTGTTCTTCACAGGCTTTAAGCCAATCCTTCTGCTCCAATTTAGGAAGCTTCTGGATGTTGCGGAATGTCCACTCATGTAAGTTAGGGGATGCCCCAAAAGTGGAATCATGCAGGATGGCACGATTGCAAAGGAAAGAGACCAATGCATCTCCCCCTTCCCATGTGAGATAGTCAACATCATCCTCAGAAGTAGGAGATGGGGGGAGTCCACCAGGGACTGCAGGTGAGTCTGGAACTGAATCCAGAACTCGGGACAGGCCAGCTTCACCAGTAAGATCCTTCCAGCGTGACTCACTCTCAAGGTCCCAGAGCTGTCGTAATGGATGATGGCGCTCACCAAAAATGTTTCCAGGGCATGTCGGGGGGTTATGGAGATGCTCACTATGCCTTGGGATATGTGGGGGACCAGTAGGTGGTGGTTGATGTGACGGAGGTGTCACTGGAGGAGGGGCTGGACTGGGTGTCCGGGTGCGAGGAGCAAGAGATGGAGAAGAAGATCTCGATGTGCTCGGGCTCGGCGATTGTGTGGAAGAAGGCGAATTCCTTGAGTCTACAGAGGACTCATCGCTGGAATCAGATCCCAACTTGGAACTCTCATCAGAACTGGTGGAAGCTGGAACCAGAACTTCCAGAACCTCATCATGGGTGTGAGTTGGTTCCAGGGGACCCAAATGGGGATGGTGTGGGGCAGATCGAGAACATCTCAGGAAGAGAGTCTCATTGAAGATCGCGTGTGCCGATGTAACAATGGCATTTGTTGGTGACATGAAAATAAAGTTTGAGTCACTACCTGGGGCGACACCCAAGTAGATCATCAACTATGATCTCAGCTGTAGCTTTCCACCACAGCATTCCGCCAGAATGTGCACATAGGCACCACAACCAAATACCCGAAGGTGTTCAACAGATGGTTTCTCCCCCTTAAGTAATGTCAGGGGAGTATCCCACTTCAGCCTAAGCTATGAGGTCTGGTTATAAATGTGGGTTGTGTGGAGCAGAGCCCATTCCCAGTATGAGGGAGGTAGGCAAGCATGTAACCACATAGCCTGTGCCTTGTCCATTAATGTATGGATTAGGCGTTCTGCACATCCGTTCTGCTGGTGTGCATATGGGGTGGACTGTTGGATATTTACTCCATTGTCCTTCAGGAAATCCTGGAAGGCACTGGAAGTGTATTCACCTCCAGCATCAGATCGCCAGTGTTTTATCACAGTGTTATACTGATTTTGGACAAATGCAAACCATTGTTTGGTCACACGGAGTGTCTGATCCTTGGACCGTATCAAGGTGGTCCAGGCCATTGATGTAAAGTCATCATAAAAGATGACTGCATACTTATATTTCAAGTAAGATGCTACCTTGAAGGACTTCAAGTCCGAATGAATCAACTCAAAGGGAGCAGTTGCCCGCATCTCACTAAGAGGAAAGGGACAATTTGGCTGTTTGCCAAGCTGACACCCTTGACAGAGGCCAGTTTTTGATGGGATCTTCACGTCAGGAAAACCCTTCAGGTGCTTTTTAGTGTGCCTGATGACATCAGGGGACAAATGTCCAAGATGTTGGTGCATGAGTTCATATTTGATCTCAGAGGCAAGTGATGACATGCTGGAGGGCACATCATCAGGGAAAATGGGTTTGGTGCAAAGCCAATACATGGTCTGTCCACCATGACTGTGGAACTCCAAGTAAGCTTCCTTGAAGCACTGGTCCCAGATAGTGAGGTATCCAGGCCTGGCACGAAGTGTGAGGCAGGTGTTCTGCAGTAGGGTGCCCATTGACACTAGTCGAACAGCACACGAGGGCATGTGCATGACAGGTGATAGGCGGCATATGTGGTTGCCAAACCTTAGCAAAACGGTGCCTCTACCTATAATAGGTGATCAGCTGTTGGCAGTGGAAGCCCATTGGGGCTGGTCGAACTTCTGATACTCGATGAAGTCTGAGTGGTCAGGTGAAAAATGAGCTGAAGCTCCTGAGTCGAGCAGCCACATGTCCAATGGGACCTTGTGGTTGTGCATTTTTTCCTTTCCTTTGCTGTCCTTACTGCATGTATCACACTGTGCGAATTCATGTGTAGCAGATTTATTAGAACTATCTACTACAGGGAACGCGTATATACAATTTACCTGCAGCAAATTTAATTGCTCGTCAGTACCTGATGTAGATGGGAGAGGGGATACGCACTGCAATGTGGATTCCATAAAGAAACCCTTGATGTATTCGTCATAGGCATCTTCGCCTAGACTGACAATGTCCTCATCAACCTCCATGATGCCAGTGGTTCTGGCAAGGGGAACATCTGTGATCTGGGTGGAAAGTGGGGCGGAAAGGTGGTTGGAGAGGGTTTGCTCTGTGCGAGCACACTTGGAGCGGCGGGATGCAACTGGTTTGAGGTTGCGGATTGTGGAGGTGGTTGCAGGGACCTCAAGGTGTCGTGCAAGTGATATGGTTTCCTTGGTTAGAGGAAACGCTGGCAGCCCATAGTGGGTTGTGCCAGACATATGCGTGTTGCAGTGGGGGTCAGGGATGGGTGACGTGAACGTGGTGGCAGCAGGGGCAATGACGGTGGCAGAGGTGAAGGTGAAGGAGGCTGAGGCTTGTGCAGCCTCTGCCTGCTTCTTTTTCTTGTGGGTTTTCTTCTTCTCCTTCTGCTTTTCCTCGCCCTTCTCAGAGCGGTTGCCCTTCTGCTGCTTCTGGTTGTTATTCCCCTTGGAAGAGGAACCACTGGGCATCTGCTGCTGTTGCTGGGAGAACTGGGGTTCCCCCTGCTGCCATTTGATGGCACTGACCTTGTTGGCCTGTTGAGGCTGAGAGTCCTTGGCGGGACAGCGTTGCACATATGTTTGCCATGACACTTCAATTTGTCAGAATATCTCCTCAACAGTGGGAACCGTCTTGACAACTACGCCTGCCAAATTGGTTTCGGGCTTCGCAGCGGCGATGGTGGTGGTGACATGGTCAGCGTACTTCGGGATCTTGGAGATCACGATCAATGACTTTATTTTGTCATCGACCAGGTAGCCGAAGTCAGAGAGGTGGGAGAAGAGGGTGTCAAGTTTGGAGAATGTTGACACTGGTGAGTTGTTGTCAGGGATTTGGAGGCCCATGAGGGCTTTAAACTCTGTAATCATGGAGGAGATGGTGGGGTTGTCGAACCTCTTTTCGAGTTCGATGAGAATATTTTTGGCATGGTCACCAAAGTCGATGCTGCATTCGCAAATGTGTCATTTGCAGGTAAGGGCGATGGCACCAGTGGCCTTGTCGTTGTCCTTGTCCCAGTCCTCCTGCTTTTCCTTGGCGCGGCAGACTTCATTGGCTGGTGGGATGTAAGTGTGCTGGGTGATGTTCCCAGTGGAGTCCTTGACCTCCGAGAGGGTGACAGGGATGGAGGGTCTAAGCTTCATGATGCAGGAGTAGACCCTGATGGAATGGAGGTAGTCGTCCATCTGGGACTGCCAAGCACGGTAGTTCATGCCGTTGAGCTTGACAATGGTGGAGAGGGAGGTGGAAGACATGGTGGTAGTCTGGCAGGGGTAGACGTTAGCATGGGTACCTTAAATGAGAAGTAAAAGGGACAGGGTAGAACCGCGTTGCTGAATGTCCAGAGCCCAAAAACTCGGGGGACAGAGTCTCCCCTTGTTTTGAGATGGAGAGCGGCTGCTCTGCATGGCTTTCACTTTGCAGAGGATTCAGTGGAACTTAATCCGCACGAACAGCTTGAAATGTTCACCATTCGGGGGTGGAACTTAATCTGCACCCCAAAGGCATCCAAATGGTGGGTGGAACTGAATCCACACCGACCAATGGTCAGGTAAGGATGAGAGAGCGGGTATCCTGCGTAAAATGCTGGATGGCCACTCAGGGCTCATAACCTGTTGCAAGTATGTGTGTTACATACATGGGAAGGTCTCTCACATACCTGGATTGGTTGGGCTTGAGGAGCTTACAACGGGTGATGGTGGTATTGAGTAAAGAATCAATTAGAACTCAGCTCTGCTGAGTCTGAAAGTAAATACATGTTACATGTGAACTAATTACTATGTATGTAACACAGAGTCCATTCAACAATACTGAGTCACTACAAGTCATTGGATAGCCATAAGGCTGTGAAAACTAAGTATGGAGCTATGCAGGTCTGTGTGAAGGTGCTGCGATCAGAGGCTATGAATGATGATGAGAAAATAGGGAATAAATAGCATGGGCTGCACAGGTAGAAATGCATAGGAATGGTGATCAGGGATCTCTATGTAAATATAGATAGTAAATGTAAATAGACATGGTAAAGTCTAGAACATGAATGGATATTAATGTTACCATGTCGCATAGGGAAGAAATCAAAAGAAGATTGAGAGAGGTTGTTATGTAACAAAGAAAGAAAAGATAGGGGGTTATCACTGATTGTAACATTACCCCCTTTGTATGGCAAAGCCACTGGATTTGCTTTAATCAAAGGTAGCTTCCTTGTTGGTGATGATATCTTCATCCCCCCAGGTGTCCTGCCATCCATGGTAATAGTCCGTACATCCCCAATTATGGCTGTGAAGGGAGCCACATTTTTCACACCCATGGTGGTTGATAGTGGGTACGTTGTGGGGGTTGGTTCCCCAGTTATTGGTGCAGTGGGGGCAGGGATGGTTTGTTGTGAGTACGCGTGTTACATACACGGGAAGGTCTCTCACATACCTGGGTTGGTTGGGCTTGAGGAGCTTACAACAGGTGATGGTGGTATCGAGTAAAGAATTGATTAGAACTCAGCTCTGCTGAGTCCGAAAGTAAATACATGTGACGTGTGAACTAATTACTATGTATGTAACACAGAGTCCATTCAACACTCCCTCTTGCTAAGTATACAGTAGATATGTAAAGCATTAAAATGGAGGGCAGTACTTTTACTTGGTGGAGTTAAACTCCAGTCTGAGCTGGGAGCAGAATTCATTGAACTTGACACATCCAAGGTTCTTGGTGAACATATTGGCAGGATTGTCAGTCCTGGGGATATAGAATAGATCCACTAGCTTGTGGACCATGACTGCATCGCGGATAAAGTGATATTTCATGCAAATGTGTTTGTTGCACTTTTCAGTCACAGGGTTTTGTGTGATGAATAAACTACCCTGGTTGTCACCACAGATGGGGATAGGTTTCAGCTTGTAGCCAAGCTCACCCATCATCTCATGGATCCACATGCATTGACATGAGCAATTGCTCAGTGCTATGTATTCTGCTTCTGTGGAAGAGACGGCAGTGGTTTTTTGTAAGTGTGAATTCCACAAAAACACACCATTGGCCATCTTAAGATAGAAGCCGGTTTGAGAGTGCATGGTATTAACGTGCTGCACCCAATCCAAATCAGTACAGGCAAGAATGCCCTTTTCAGAGGAACCGTTATATAGTAGGGAATAGTCCCAGGTTCCGATGAGGTACTGGCAGATGTACAGAGCTCTGTTGAGATGTTCCTGCGATGGATTGGCTGACATGCATGCTAGTTGGGTGACCACATATGCAATGTCTGGACGGGTGCTGATCATAAGATACAGCAATGAGCCGATCATGGTCTGAAAACGTGTCCATAATTCATGTTGGACCGGAGCGTCGTTCTTCACTGGGTAATAACCCTGTGGGAGGGGGGTAGGTGCGGATTTGGAGTTGGTCATGCCACATCGCTTGAGCACCTTGTCAAGGTAATCTTTTTGGTCAATTCGGATGTTATGACCTTCTCAACAAATGTTCATTCAGAGGAATTTGGATGGCTCTCCAAGATCATGACATTCCCACTTCTTCATGAATGCAGCCTTGATCTTGTCTACAAAGATCTTGTTGGGGCTGCAGAAGAGGGCATCATCTATGTAG
>JBBPLE010000824.1:0-12795 GCA_038089675.1 Boletales sp. KT-2023b
TCCACTCATGCAGCCTGCACTATTTATTCTTTATTTTCTCATCATCATTCATAGCCTTTGATTGCAGCACCTTCACACAGACCTGCATAGCTCTATACTTAGTTTCCACAGCCCTATGGCTATCTGTTGACTTGTAGTGACTCAATATGACTAGCACTATATAAATACTGGCTGCACATGTACAGTAATGCTAAGCAATTCCTACCTTAGGTTTTCACCTTCACATCCCCAGTCCTCCTCTAAAGTTCATCCCTAAGATTGGCCTTAGTGCCTCCTCATCGTTGTCCTTAGTCTCCAACCACCCAGAACCTCTGCGATCCTTCTGGGAGACCCTTGAACATCATCTAATGTAAACCTTGAACCTTCATCCACCAGAACCCTTGTCTTTCATTTCCGGAGTCCCTGACTTACATCAATACATTACCCTCAGCCCCTGTCCTTGACCTAGGCAATTACTGTTAGGTCTACGCTTGTTCCTACCCAGGGCAAGTGTAACAAAAGGAATTGCTTTCTTCTCAATAGGACTACTCTCTAGTAGATCCCACCATTTCACACCAGCGCCCCAGAAACCCTAGGCCTTTGGGCAACCTTCATACCCCAGATTCATGCTTCTACCAGGAACGTGTTCAAGAACCCTACCCTTCAGACTCTGATTCCTCACACCACCCCACCCCAGTCCCTACCGATGTAGAGGATGAAGACATCAAAATCCCTGCTCACAAAATCCCACTAGACACCCACCTTTCACACAAACTCTCTGCACAGTTATCTTTAAATAGGGTACCCACACCACTGTTGAACGGACTCTATGTTACATACATAGTAATTAGTTCACACATGTTATGTATTTAGTTTCAGACTCAGCAGAGCTGAGTTCTAATTGATTCTTTACTCGATATCACCATCACCCATTGTAAGTTCCTCAACACCAACCAACCCAGGTATGTGAGAGACCTTCCCGTGTATGTAACATGCATACTCGCAACAGGTTATGAGCCCCAAGCAGGCAGGCTAGTGTTTCATGCAACCCTCCCTGCTCTCTCATCCTTACCTGACTGTTGGTCGGTGCGGATTCAGTTCCGCCTGCCATTTGGGTGCCTTCGGGGTGTGGATTAAGTTCCACCCTCGAATGGTGAACGTTAGAGCCATCTGCGCGGATTAAATTCCACCAGACGCTCTGCAAAGTGAAAGCCACACAGAGCAGCCACTCCCCATCTCAAAACAAGGGGAGACTATGTCCCCCGAGTTTTTGGGCTCTGGACGTTCAGCGACACAGTTCATCCCGTCCCTTTTACTTATCGTTTAAGGTATCCATGCTAACATTCATCCCTGCCAGATCATCACCATGTCTTCCACCTCCCTCTCCACCATCGTCAAGCTCAACAGCACAAATTACTGTGCCTGGTGGTCCCAGATGGATGACTACCTTTGTTCCATCGGGGTCTACTCCCGCATCATGAAGCTTCGACCCTCAGTTCCTGTCGCAACCGTAGAGGTAAAAGACAGCAATGGTCATGTGACCCAAGCTGCCTATATGCCTCTGGCCGATAAAGTTTGTTGTGCCGAGGAAAAGCAGGAGGACTGGGACAAAGACGACGACAAGGCCACTGGCGCAATCGCACTCACTTGTGAACAACATGTTCGCGAGTGCGGCATCGACTTCGGTGATCACACCAAAAACATACTCATCGAACTCGAAAAGAGGTTCGACAACCCTACCGTCTCCTCCGCCATCACGGAGTTTAAAGCCCTCATGGGCCTCCAGATCCCTGACAACAACTCGCCGGTGTCGACGTTCTCCAAACTCGACACCCTCTTCTCTCACCTCTCCGACTTCGGCTACCCGGTCGACGACAAAATAAAGTCGTTGATCATCATCTCCAAGATACCCAAGTACACCAATCACGTTGCCGCCACCATCGCTGCCACAAAGCCCAAGACAAACTCGGCAGGAGTTGTCATCAAGACGGTTCCTACTGTCGAGGAGATTTCCCGACAAGTAGAAGTGTCGTGGCAAACATACGTGCAGCACCGCCCCGCCAAGGACTCCCAGCCCCAACAGGCCAACAAAGTCAGCACCGTCAAACGGCAGCAGGGGGAACCCCAATTCTCCCAACAGCAACAGCAACAACAACAAGGTGGTTCCTCTTCCAAGGGGAATACCAACCAGAAAGTGCAGAAGGGCAACCGCTCTGAAAAGGGCGAAGAAAAGCACAAGGAGAAGAAGAAAACCCGCAAGGAAAAGAAGCAGGCAGAGGCTGCACAAGCCTCAGCCTCCTTCGCCTTCACCTCCGCCACCATCATTGCCCCTGCTGCCACCACATTCACGTCGCCCATCCCTGACCCCCACCACAACGCACACACGTCCGGCATGACCCATTATGGGCCGCCAGTGTTTCCTCTAACCAAGGAAACCATCTCCCTCGCATGACGCCTCAAGGTCCCTGCGACCTCTTCCACCCTCCGCAACCTTGAACCGGTTGCATCCTGCCGCTCCAAGCGTGCTCACACAGAGCAATCCCTCTCCAACCACCTTTCTGCCCCGCTTTCCGAATGGATTGCAGAGGTTCCGCTTGCCAGAACCACCGGAATCATGGAGGTTGACGAGGACATTGTAAGTCTAGGTGAAGATGCCTATGACAAATACATCAAGGACTTCTTTACAGAGTCCACATCACAGTGCGTATCCCCTTCCCCATCTACATCAGGTACTGACATGCAATTAAATTTGCCGCAGGTAAATTGTATATACATGTTTCCTGTAGTAGATAGTTCAAATAAATCTGCTACACATGAATTTGCACAGTGTGATACATGCAGTAAGGACAGCAAAGGAAAGGAAAAAGCGCACAACCACAAGGTCCCATCGGACATGTGGCTGCTCGACTCAGGAGCTTCGGCTCACTTCTCCCCTGATTGCTCTGACTTTGTCAAGTATCAGAAGTTCGACCAGCCCCAATGGGCTTCCACTGCCAATGGCCGATCACCTATCATAGGTAGAGGTACCGTTTTGCTAAGGTTTGGCAACCACATATGCCGCCTATCACCCATCATGCACATGCCCTCATGTGCTGTCTGACTAGTGTCAATGGGCACCCTCCTGCAGAACACCTGCCTCACACTTCGTGCCCGGCCTGGATATCTTACTATCTGGGACCAGTGCTTCAAGGAAGCTTATTTGGAGTTCCACAGTCATGGTGGACAAACCATGTATTGGCTTCGCACCAAACCCATCTTCCCTGATGATGTGCCTTCGAGCATGTCATCACTTGCCTCTGAGATCGAGTACGAACTCATGCACTGACGTCTCAGACATTCGTCCCCCAATGTCATCAGGCATGCTAAGAAGCACCTGAAGGGTTTTCCTGACGTGAAGATCCCATCGAAAACTGGCCTCTGTCAAGGGTGTCAGCTCGGCAAACAGCCAAATCGTCCATTTCCTCTTAGCGAGACATGGGCAACTGCTCCCTTTGAGTTGATACACTCGGACTTAAAGTCCTTCGAGATAGCATCATACTCGAAATACAAGTATGCAGTTGTCTTCTATGACGATTTTACCTCCATGGCCTGGACCACCTTAATAAGGTCCAAGGATCAGACACTCTGCACAATCAAACAATGGTTTGCATTTGTCCGAAATCAGTATAACGCTGTGGTAAAACACTGGCGATCTGATGCCGGAGGTGAATACACTTCCGGCGCCTTCCGGGATTTCCTGAAGGACAACAGAGTTAACATCCAACAGTCCACCCCATATGCACACCAGCAGAATGGGCGTGCGGAACGCCTAATCCGTACATTAATGGACAAGGCACAGGCTATGCGGTTACACGCTTGCCTACCTCCCTCCTATTGGGAATGGGCTCTGCTTCACACAACCCACATCTATAACCGGACCCCACAGCTTCAGCTGAAATGGGATACTCCCCTGACATTACTTAAGGGGGAGAAACCATCCGTTGATCATCTTCAGGTATTCGGTTGTGGTGCCTATGTGCACATTCCTGCAGAACGCCATGGCAGAAAGCTACAGCCGAGATTGCAGTTGATGATCTACTTGGGCATTGCCCCTGGTAGTGACTCAAACTTCATCTTCATGTCACCGACAAATGCTGTTGTTACATTGGCACATGCGATCTTTGACGAGACTCTCTTCCCGAGATGTTCTCGATCTGCTCCACACTGTCCCCATGCGGGTCCCCCGGAACCAACTCACACACACGATGAGGTTCCGGAAGTTCCGGTTCCAGCTCCTGCTGGTTCCAATGAGAGCTCCAAGTCGGAATCTGATTCCGGCGAAGAGTCCAGTTCGGATTCAAGGAATTCGCCCTCTCCTTCACCGTCGCTGAGCCCGAGCACGTCGAGATCCTCTTCTCCGTCTCTCGCTCCTTGCACCCAGACACCCAGTCCAGCCCCTCCTCCAGTGACACCTCCATCACACCGACCACCACCTGCTGGTCCCCCGCCTATCCCAAGGCGTAGTGAGTGTCTCCGCAACCCCCCGACGCGCCCTGGAAATATTTTCAGTGAGCGCCATCATCCTTTGCGACAGCTCCAGGACCTTGAAAGTGAGTCACACTGGAAGGACCTTACCGGTGAAGCTGGCCCATCCCGAGTTCCGGATTCAGTTCTGGACTCACCTGCAGTCCCTGGTGGACTCCCCCCATCTCCTACTTCTGAGGATGATGTTGACTGTCTCACACGGGAAGGGGGAGATGCTTTGGTTTCGTACCTTTGCAATCGCGCTATCCCACATGATTCTGCTTTCGGGGCATCCCCTAATCTACGCGAGTGGACTTTCTGCGACATCCAGAAGCTTCCAAAATCGGAGCAGAAGGATTGGCTTAAAGCCTGTGAAGACCAGCTACAGATGCTGAAGGACCGAAAGGTCTATGAAGTCGTTCCGTGCCCACAACACCAAAAGGTGATTAAAAACCGCTGGGTCTTCGATCAAAAGTCGGATGGTCGTAAAAGAGCCCGCCTGGTAGCCAAAGGCTTTAGCCAGGTTGAAGGGTTAGACTTTGACCAAGTCTTTTCCCCAGTTGTATGTTTTGAGACGGTGCGATGTATGTTCGCCCTCTCAGCCCTGGAAGGATGGCACATTTCCAGGCTTGATGTACACTCTACATACCTATATGGTATACTGGAAGAGGAAATCTATATGGAATTTCCTGAGGGGTTCATGCCTCCCAACCAAAAAGGCAAAGTCCTCCACCTACTGCATGCACTTTATGGACTCAAGCAAGCCAGCTTAGCCTGGTGGAAAGCGCTTGATGCATCCATGGCGGAACTCAGCTTCAAACGGCTAAAAACCGATGCCGGACTTTTCATTTATCACAAAGGCAAAGACATCTGTCTAGCGATAGTCTATGTAGACGATGCCCTCTTCTGCGGTCCCAACAAGATCTTTGTAGACAAGATCAAGGCTGCATTTATGAAGAAGTGGGAATGTCATGATCTCAGAGAGCCATCCGAATTCCTCTGAATGAACATTCGTCGAGAAGGTTGTAACATCCGAATCGACCAAAAGGATTACCTCGACAAGGTGCTTGAATGATGTGGCATGACCAATGCCAAATCCGCACCTACCCCACTCCCACAGGGTTATTATCCAGTGAAGAACGATGCACCGGTCCAACATGAATTACGGACGCATTTTCAGACCGTGATCGGCTCGTTGCGGTATCTTATGATCGGCACCCGTCCAGACATTGCGTATGTGGTTACCCAACTAGCATGCATGTCAGCCAACCCATCGCAGGAACATCTCGACAGAGCTCTGTATATCTGCCAGTACCTTATCAGAACCCGGGACTATTCCCTACTCTACAACAGTTCCTCCGGAAAAGGCATTCTTGCCTGTACCGATTCGGATTGGGCGCAGGACGTTAATACCGTGCACTCTCAAACCGGCTTCTACCTTAAGATGGCTGATGGTGTGTTTTTGTGGAATTCACACTTACAAAAAACCACTGCCGTCTCTTCCACCGAAGCAGAATATATGGCATTGAGCGATTGCTCACGCCAATGCATGTGGATCCATGAGATGATGGGTGAGCTTGGCTACAAGCTAAAACCTATCCCCATCTGTGGCAGCAACCAGGGTAGTCTATTCATCGCGCAAAACCCTGTGACTGAAAAGCACAACAAACACATTCGTGTGAAATATCACTTTATCCATGATGCAGTCATGGTCCACAAGCTAGTGGAGCTTTTCTATATCCCCGGGACTGACAATCCCGCCAATATGTTCACTAAGAACCTTGGACATGTCAAGTTCAATGAATTCCGCTCCCAGCTCGGACTGGAGTTTAACTCCACCAAGTAAAAGTACTGCCCTCCATTTTAATGCTTTACACATCTACCGTATGCTTAGCAAGGGGGAGTGTTGAACGGACTCTATGTTACATACATAGTAATTGGTTCACACATGTTATGTATTTAGTTTCAGACTCAGCAGAGCTGAGTTCTAATCGATTCTTTACTCGATATCACCATCACCCGTTGTAAGTTCCTCAACACCAACCAACCCAGGTATGTGAGAGACCTTCCCGTGTATGTAACACGTGTACTCGCAACAACCACCATCTCCATTAACCCTCACATGACACCTTCACTTTACTGGAGGAACCGTCCTGTCCACCATCATTCCCACACCAGTTCCCCACCAACAGATCCTACCCCCATTTCTTCCCACAGAACCCCCATTCCCTGTCCTATCAGTTAGCATGAGTGAATTAGCACCCCCCCACACAAACCTGTAGAACTCTGCATTGCCCCCCCTGATCATTTTGATGAAAGCTATACCACAGCCAAAGCCTGGTTCACCTCTATTGTATTCTACTTCTTGGTCAATGAAGAAGTATACAACAATGATACCAAAAAGGTGGCATATGCCCTATCATATATGACCAAAGGATCCGCCACCACTTGGGCAGCAACCTATCGCATCAAAATACTAGCAAATGAAGAAACCATCACTTGGGACAAATTCAAGGAAGCTTACCAAAGTACTTTCTACCATCATGATAGCAAGGCTGTATCCATCACTGCCTTTAATTCCTTATGGATGAAAGGAAATTCTATGGCTGATCTCACCCGATACATCACCAAATTCAGAAATCACATACAAATCTCTGAAATCTCCAATGAAAACATCCTAATTGGGTATTTTGCTGCCAGGGTAACAGTCAACCTCATGAAATATATTATGTCCATGGACACAGTACCAACCAAAATCAACAAATGGTACAACAAGGCTGTACACTTCCTCAGCCAATTCCAGAAAGCTGACGACATTGCATGATCTAGCAGAAACCCCTCGCATACTCCATACCATTCCTTCCAATCACACTCCCACACTTGACCCAAACGTGACCCTAATGCAATGGACATCAATGCAATTTGAATTGGGAGATTAACCCCAGAAGAATGTAAACAATGCTTTGAAAAGGGGTTATGCTTCCAATGTTGACAACCCGGACATAACACAACCAAATGTATCAAATTCCCCAGTCATCCCACCCCCAGAAACATCTGCCAAACTACCACCACTGCCACTATTGAAGAAATCAAAGAATGTAACAATGATGACATGGAAGTCAACTGTGTCTCAGGTTTTTAAAGAGGAGGTCCAACCCAATGCAGGCCCCCTCCCCAACTAGATGTGCTCCAGTACTTACTTCTCAAAGTAATCAAAATGCTATTTATCTTCCCATTTCAATCCTAAGCACATCTCAAGATGTTGGAACCTGAGCACTAGCAGACTCTGGTGCAACTATCTCCTGCATCAATTGGCACTTTGCCAAAAGATGGAAACTCCCTCTAGAAAAACTTCTGCTCCCCATCCCTGTCAGAAATGTTGATCAAACTCAAAATCAAAACAGTGATATCAAGTTTACCACATACATTCTGATTCACCTTAAAAATATCACCCAAAGAGTCTGCTTCCATGTAATGCACTGTGGAAAGGAAAATATGATTCTAGGACACCCCTGGTTGAAAGAAACCAATCCCATAATTGATTGGATTAAGGGGACTGTAATGATCCCAGACAAACAAGATCAAACCAAGGAACTCTATGTTCCAAAAACCACCCTCTGACCTATGAATCACACTCTGCTCAATCTAAATCAGAAAGAAAGCCTACTTTGCAGATACCTAGATCAGGAAGGACCAGGAGACTTCTGTGAACAAGCTATAATGAATTGGATCACCCATTGAGTGGCTCAATTTGGATTCCAACATCCCTTCAGGGAAAGTTACATCTGAGCTTTCACTACAGCCACAAAATTAGCCATTGAAGCAAAGGATACCAAAAATACTGTTACCCTTCCCCTGGAATACAAAGAATTCAAAGAAGTATTCTCTGAAAACACAGCCCACTGTCTTCCCCCATCTCGGTCTTATGATCATGAGATAAATCTTGATGAAACCTTCATATCAAAAGTCTCCAAAATCTACCCCCTTACCCCTGAAGAACAAAAGGCTGCTGATAATTTCATTGATGAAAATCTTAAATCTGGAAAAATACAACCATCCAATTCTCCTCAAGCCTCCCCTTTCTTCTTTGTTAAGAAAAAGGATGGAGGACTACATCCCTGCCAAGATTATAGATACCTCAATGATCATACCATCAAAGACGCATACCCCCTTCCTCTAATTTCTGATCTCATTGACAAACTAAAGGATGTTAAACTCTTCACCAAGTTTGACATTCAATGGGGATATAACAACGTCTGAATCAAGGATGGACACCAATGGAAGGCAGCCTTCATCACTCATCAAGGGCTGTTCAAACCAATGGTAATGTTCTTCAGACAATCAAACTCTCCCCCCACATTCCAGCGATTTATGAACAATTTATTCCGAGATATGATTGCCGAAGGATGGTTAATCATCTATATGGATGACCTCCTCATTTTCTCTGCTGATCCAATGACCCACGAAGAATATACCAAACAGGTCCTCCAGCAAATGACAGAACTCGACCTCCACCTCAAACTGGAGAAATGCAAATTCGCCACCCTGGAAGTCAAATACTTAGGAATGATAGTTAAACCAGGAACTCTTGTAATGGACCCTGTCAAATTGGATGGTATCCAGAAATGGCCAGTACTGGCCAAAGTAAAGGATGTCCACTCCTTCCTAGGATTTGCAAATTTCTACAGGTGATTTATCCCGAACTACTTGAATCTCACACAACCCCTCCTAGATCTAATCCAGAAAAATCATTCCTGGGACTGGTCGCCAGATTGTAATGCCACTTTCCAAAAACTCAAAAATAAATTTTTGGAGAAACCCATCCTCCACTTCCCCAACCTCAGTAAACCTTTTGCAATTGCCACCAATGCCTCTAAATTCACCTCAGGAGGAATCCTCCTCCAAACTGACAAAAATGGGGATTGGAAACCCTGTTCATATCTCTCCCAATCCTTCTCCCCCACTGAATGAAACTATGATATCTATGACCAAGAACTCCTAGCCATCATCCGAGCTCTCCAAATGTGGAAACATTACCTCCAAGGCCACCCCACTCCCATTCAAGTCTTCACTGACCACAAAAATTTAACTTATTTCAAACAACCACAAAACCTTAATTGCTGACAAGCAAGATGGCTTCTTGATCTTGCCGACTTCGATCTTCAGTTAATTCATGTGGCAGGAAAAGACTTGGCTGGACCCAATGCACTCTCCCACCAACCCGATTTAATTCCTGATGATGAACAAGACAATCATGATGTAACACTTCTTCCCCCTTCCTTGTTTGTCAACATGATCGACACAGCCCTAACTGACAAACTCCACTCCTCCTCTGCCACCAATCCTTTAGTCCTGGATTCCCTCCAAGCCCTGGATGGTGAGGTCCCCACTCAACTTTGCTCCCACTTATCCAATTGGAAGTATGATGCTGGGATACTCACTTATCAAGGACAAGTCTATGTTCCAAACGATCTGGAATTACAATGGAACATCATAGCCAGGCACCACTCCCATGCTGCCACTGGTCATCCTGGGTACCTCAAAACTCGCCAACTAGTGGCATCCAAGTTTTGGTGGCCAAGCATGGCTACCTTCATTCGGAAATATGTAGAGGGATGTATCCACTGCCAACATGCCAAAGCTGACATGCATCCCTCAGCACCTCCCCCACTCCCCATCCCCTCTAAATCCTCCCACCCATTCCAACAAATCTCCTGTGATCTCATCACTGACCTTCCCCTCTCTGACAGCTTTGACTCGTTATTGGTCATGGTTGACCATGGGCTTATGAAGGGGGTAATTTTATGTCCAACAAAGAAAACTGCTACAGCCAAGGGAATTGCCACACTCTTCCTCAACAAAGTCTGGAAATGATTCGGTCTCTATGACAAAATTATCTCCAATCGTGGACCACAATTTGCCTCTGCCTTTGCCAAAGAACTAGGAAAACTCCTTGGTTATGATCTTTCCCTCAGCACTGCCTACCACCCACAAACTGATGGGGAAATGGAACGAGTCAACCAAGAAGTGGAAACTTACTTACAGATCTTTTGTGGTAACAACCCAACAATCTGGGCAGAACATATCACCATGGCTGAATTCGCACACAACCACTGCCCCCATTCTGTCACCCAGAAATTGCCATTCTTCCTCATGATGGGCTATGAACCCTGCCCCCTCCCCATGGTCATCTCCAAATCACAGTTACCAGCATTGGAACAACATCTCAAGGAACTGTCAGCCACCCAAGATGAAGCCCTGGCTGCACATGATCTCACATGCCAGCTTATGAAATCAAGGTACCATGGGAAATTCATCCCATTCGCTAAAGGAGATAAAGTTTGGTTAAACGCCAAAAACCTTAAACAAAACATCATCACCCCTAAATTCTCAGCAAAATGAGAAGGACCTTTCATTGTCACCAAGGTCCTCTCCCTGGTCACTTACCAACTATGACTTCCCATCACTTGGAAAATTCACAATGTCTTCCATGCTTCACTGCTTTCAAGGTACCATGAGAATGACATACACAGCCCCAACTTCCCAGCCCCTCCACCAGAATTGATTGGAGGGGAAGAGGAATATGAATTAGAACAAATCATCAAACACTGTGGCAACCATTCCCAGAGGCAGTACCTCATGCAGTGGAAAGGCTATCCACCAGAAGATGACTCCTGGCTTCCAGAAAAAGACTTGAAACACACACAGGATATCCTCCAAGACTATAAAAATCTCACTTGCAAAGCATCATCCTGATCATCCAAACCCCCCAAATGCACTCGCACCACCAAACCATAGTTACTATGTCTGCCACCTCTCCCATCTCTGTCTCCTCCAGTTCCCCCACCCCTTCCCCTGTTAGCTCCCCATCTGTGTCCCCTGTCCTATCCCCCTCTGCCTCTACCGCCATTGAGGACCAGATCCTCCAAATCACTCTCCATATCCCTGACACCATCCTTGATGATCTCACCACCAGTCCCATCATCCTACAACCCACCCCCATGTCTTCCACTCCCACCTCCCCTCCCGGTCTCCCTACCATTCCCCCATTTCCCCCCTCTGTTCCAGTCCATGTCCACCACCTCTGTCATCCCAACCACCACATTCTCTTTACCCACATCTTATCCCAAGAAGCCCCCTGCTCCACCCTGGAACAACACCCCACCTACCAAATGTCCCCAGAGGTCATTGCCACCATAGTGACCTTCAATGAAACCACCTCTTTAATTAGGAATCTCTCCATCACCTACAGATCCTCTGACACCCCACTCTGGACCATAGTAGGACAATTAAGGGAAAAGGCCCTAGACAACCTCTTCCACCTTGGCTTTGGCCACTTCATCGAACATGTCCTCCCATACAGAACTATTGCAGAAGTCATCACCACCATCACCCTCAACCTCATAACTGAGGAATGCCATGTTTACCTTTATGGCCAACCATCATTCACTCCTCAAATCCCCCCATCCCTTGCTGACCTCATTATTCCCATCCCTCCCTTTCATAACCATCCCAGCAAAGAACAGGAGAACACACCCCCTGTCACCACCAATTTCCAACCCCGTCACACCCCCACCAGCCTATGAGCCATGGCTGCACTCATGGACTTATCCAGGTACAACACCTCCACCCAACTCCCCACCCCCCACCCAAATACAGGCACTATCCTCTCCGATACCAGTGCCACCACCAATTGGGACGAAATACCTGCACCCCCTCCCTCCAATCCCTCTTGCTGCAACTGATGCCACCACTGCAGACACTGAACCCTTGACTGTCAACAGCACCACTGCGACCATTGCTGTAGATGAGCCCCTGGACACACACACTGCTCTTGCCCCAATCGCCCCTGTCCTCAATGGACCAACAACTGGGGAACCAACCCCAACAATGTCCCCACCATCAATCACCAAGGATGTGAAAAATACAGCTCCCTCCATGGCCATAACTGGGGATGCACTGACTACTTTCACAGATGGCAGGACACCTGGGGAGATGAAGACATCATCGCCAACAAGGACCCTACCTTCAATTAAAGCAAATCCAGTGGCTTTGCCATACAAAGGGGGTAATGTTACAATTGGTGATACCCCCCTATCTTTTCTTTCTTTGTTACATAACAATCTCTCTCAGTCTTCTTTTGATTCTTTCAATATGTGACATGGTAACATTAATATCTATTCATGTTCTCGACTTTACCATGTCTATTTACACTTACTATCTATATTTACATAAAGATCTCTGATCACCATTCCTATGCATTTCCACTCATGCAGCCTGCACTATTTATTCTTTATTTTCTCATCATCATTC
>JBBPLE010000825.1:0-12787 GCA_038089675.1 Boletales sp. KT-2023b
TGTGTGTGTTGATGGTGTTCCTGGTCCTGGAGACAAGACATCACCAAGTTACCAATAGCAGAAGCTGCAGTAGTGTGGCCCTGCCTACAGTGAGGTGCAAAACCATTGTAATAACTTACCCTCATGAGTGCACATAGTGCACTGCAAACACCTGTGGGAATTTTGCTTAGCTTTGGCAGGGACAAACAAAGCACAAACCCCTAACTACAAATGGGTTTCTTAATCATGTGATTTGGACCTGTGGCTGTGGAGATATGGGCATTTCAAATTGCAACAGCATTATAACATTTTTGCACATTTTGTATTAAAGTGATTATTAATACTTGATATAGCCTTCTTTTGCCTTGAGCACTACCTCAACCACCCTGGGCATACTTTCAATCAATTTCTGTTACTCCTCAACTGGTATTTCCTCCCACACCACTTGAACCCTCCCCTATAATCATGAATTCCATTTAAAGGATATTCATGATCTGTTAGTTTATTTTTGAAGTAACCCCTAAGGGATTCTATGGTGACTGTGCAGGTGTAAGAACCTATGATGTGTGTTATCTCTTACCACCATGATAGAATGGGATACATTTATCATTACCTATGACATGTGTTATCTATAGTATGATAAGGATAGTAAGTATGTGTGTCATATAGAGAAACAAACAACCCAATGTACCTCTTACCACCATGATAGAACAGGATGAGAGGTACTTTGTGTGTTGTGAAGACATAAATACCAGAAGCAAGAATACCAATGAGTGGAGATATGGAGTCAAGTCACACTGAGGCTCCAACACTCCCCTGCAAGAGAAAAAATGGATAAACTGAGATGCTTGTGAAGAGTGGTAAATGAAGGGTGAGGAAGTGCTTTTGTAAATATGTCAGTGATGTTAGAAGATGTTACAATTCTTTTGAATGATGGGGAGTGATGAAATCTACATAATTGGTTATTATAATCATCAAACTACATAACTAATTAACTAAAGTATAAGACTCATACTTACTGTGGATTGTACAATTGACTATGCATGACTGTGTATGTCATCTGAGTTAACATTCTTCAAGAATAAGCACAGATTAAATCACTACTATAAATACAGTCTGAAATGTAGTAGATATATACACTAGCAAAATAAGATATTCTCTTTTGCTCTCCTACTTTACTTCTCTCTTTAATCTAGTGCTCACCCGAGTACTACTGTATTATTCCTACTGAGTCTAAACTCTGCTCAACAGTAAGTCTCATACTGTAATTTCCCTTACTTGTTGTACTTGTTATGATTCCTCAGTTCCCCCTACCTTTTCTCTCTTCTCTGCCTTACAATCTTTCTCAATCTTCCTTTGACTTTTTATCTATGTGATATGGTAACATTGACATCCTGTGACCTTCTAGACTTTTCTGTATCTATTTATGCTTTCTTTCTATTTTTACATAGAGATCCCTGATCATTTCCTATGTGTTCCCACTTGTGCAGCCTGTGCTATTTATCCCCTTGTGTTCCCATCATCATTCATATAGCCTCTGATCACAGCACCTTCACACAGACTTGCATAGGATTATACTTAGATTGCACAGCCATATGGCTGTCCTCTGACTTCCAGTGACTCAGTATGACTGGCACCTTGTAGTATAAGTACTTGCCCTCATGTACTGTATTTTCCCAAGCAATTCCTACCTTAGGTTTTCACCTTCAATCCTCAGTCCTCCTCTAAGTCACCCCTAAGTCTGGCCTTAGTACCTCCTCATTGTCATCCTTCATCCTTAGCCACCCAGAACCTCTGTGATCCTTCTGGGAGATCCTTGATGTCACCTGATGTCACCATTAAACCTCCATCCACCAAAACCCTCATCTTCATTTCCAGAGTCCCTGACTTATGTCAGTATGTAACCCTTGGCTCCTGTCCTTGACCTAGGCAATTATCATTAGGTCTATGCTTGTTCCTACCCAGGCCAAGTGTAACAAAAGGAATTGCTTCTCTTTGATAGGACTACACTCTAGTAGATCCCACTATTTCACACCAGCACCCCAGAAACCCTAGGCCTTCAGGCAACCTTCACACCCCAGACTCACACTTCTATCAAGAATGCATTCAAGAGATCTATCCCTCAGACTCAGATTCTTTGCACCACCCCACCCCAATAACCACAGACATAGAAGATGAAGACATCCACATCCTCACCCATGAGAACCCCCAAGACACTGATCTCTCCCACCAGCTCTCAGCCCATTTGTCCTTTAATAGGGTCCCCACACTGCCTTCCCCTTTGACACTCTCATGGCACCTCCAATTTGTTGGAGGAACAGTTCCATCTACTGTAGTCCCCACACCAGTCCCACTGCTCCAGATTCTACCCCCATCCCTCCCACCCACAGAACCATCTTCCCCTGTCCCCTCAGAAACCATGAGTAGCCCTAGCACCCCCATCAAACCCATCAAGCTCTGCATCACCCCCCCAGATCATTTTGATGGCAACTATGCCACAGCCAAAGCATGGCTATCCTCGGTCACATTCTACTTCATGGTCAATGGCAATGTCTACAATATTGATGCCAAACAAGTTGCCTATGCTCTGTCCTATATGACCAAAGGATCTGCTGCCACATGGACAGCAACCTTCTGTATCAAAAGTCTCACAAACCCTGACCCCAAGAATGCTGCTTGGACACCATCTCTCAAATGGGACACATTCAAAAAGGAATTCAAAGATATCTTCTACCACCACAACAGCAAGGCTATATCCATCACTACTCTCAACATGCTACACATGAAGGGAAACTCTATGGGAGATCTCACCTGATATATTGCTGAATTCAGAAATCATGTCCAGACCTCTGAAATCAAATGTCCTATGATGAAAATGTCCTAATTGGGTATTTTGCCACCAGCATTATGGTAAACCTCATGAAATGGATCATGTCCATGGATACTGTACCAACCAAGATTGAGGATTGATACAACAAAACTGTCCACTTCCTCAGCCAATTCCAAAAAGCTGATAACATTGCATGTTCTAGCTGAAACCCTTCCTACACACCTTATCACTCCTTCCAATCCCACTCCAACAACAACTGCCCTGCATGTGACCCTAATGCCATGGATGTCAATGCTATCCAAATCAGGAAATTAACCCTGGAAGAGCACAACCAATGCTTTGAAAAAGGGTTATGCCTCCAATGCTGTCAGCCTGGACATAATGCCAACAAATGCTCCAAATTCCCCAGTCACCCTACCCCTAGAAACATTTGTCAAACTGCTACTGCCTCTATTGAGGAACTCAAAGAATGTGACAACAATGACATGGAAGTTAACTGTGTCTTGGGTTTTTAGAGAGGAGGTCCAAGCCAATATGGGCCCCCTCCCCAACTAGATGCACTCCTGTATTTATCTCTCAAAGTGATTGAAATGCTATTTATCTTCCTGTTTTGATCCTGAGTGCATCTCAAGACATTGAATCCCAAGCACTGGTAGACTCTGGTGCAAACATCTCTTGTATCAATTGGCATTTCACTAAAAGATGGAAACTTCCTTTCAAATGACTCCCTACCCCTATTCTGGTCCAGAATATCAACCAAACAAGAAATTGAAATGGTGACATCAAATTCACCACCTACATCCCTATCCAACTTGACAATATTACCCAAAGAATCCACTTCCACATAATGCACTGTGGAAGGGAAAATGTCATCCTTGGACACCCTTGGTTGAAAGAAACCAACCCTATGATTGATTGGACTAAGGGAACAGTATCCATCCCAGACAATCAAGATCAGACTAAAGAACTTTATAACCCTGGAAATTCCCTTCATCCCATAAACCACACTCCACTTATTCTCAATCGCAAGGAAAGCCTACTTTGCCAATACCTGGACCAAGATGGTTCCTCTGACTTCTGTGAACAAGCAATGATGAACTGGATAACCTATTGGGCCATCAGATTTGGATTTCAACACCCCTTTGGAGAAAGCTATGTCTGTGCATTCACCACTACAACCAAACTTGCAATTGAAGCAAAAGATTCCAAAAATATTGTCACCCTTCCCCCAGAATACAAGGAATTCAAGGAAGTATTCTCTGAAAATGCTGTCCACCATCTTCTCCCATCCTGCTCCTATGACCATGAGATCAACCTCAATGAAACCTTCATACCAAAAGTTGCAAAGTTTACCCACTCACCTCTGAAGAACAAAAGGTGGCTGACAAATTCATTGATGAAAATCTCAAATCAGGCAAAATCTGTCCTTCCAATTCCCCACAAGCCTCCCCCTTCTTCTTTGTCAAAAAGAAGGATGGAGGGTTATGTCCCTGTCAAGATTACAAACATCTCAATGAGCATACCATTAAAGACACCTACCCCCTCCCTCTGATTTCTGATCTCATTGACAAACTAAAAGATGCCAAGGTCTTCACCAAGTTTGATGTCTGATGGGGATACAACAATGTTCAAATTAAAGATGGACACCAATGGAAAGTGGCATTCATCACCCATTGAGAACTCTTCAAACCCATAGTTATGTTCTTTGGACAATCAAATTCTCCCCCCAGGTTCCAATGATTTATGAATGACTCATTCAGAGATATGATCACCAAAAGATGGCTGATCATTTACATGGATGATCTCCTGATCTTCTCCCCTGATCACAAAATGCATACAGAGTATACCCAATGAGTCCTACAACAAATGAAGGAACTGGACCTTTATCTTAAACTGGAAAAATGCAAATTTGCCACATCAGAAGTTGAATACTTGGGTATGATCGTCCACTGGAACCCTCATCTTCATTCCTGGAGTCCCTGACTTACATCAGTATATAACTCTCAGCTCCTGTCCTTGACCTAGGTGATTATTGTTAGGTCTATGCTTGTCCCTACCTGGGCCAAGTGTAACAGTACTGCACACCCAAAAGAGTATGTGATGTTACATTTTGCTTGTATGATAGACCGGCCCAACCTGGTACTTCTTTTCTTTCTTTAGAGTGCTCTAGAACATGCAATGTGTTCATCACACACCTTTCATTTCTGTCATCTATTCCTGTTATTTTTGCCTTCTTTCTTCTCATGGAATATTCTATCTTTACTTTGCTTAGTCACAAGCATTCCATGATGTTCCATCGACTTCTATTTCACAGTACTTAAGCTGTTGCCATACTTGATGTATCTCCAGCTTAGTCCTGCTCAATCTTACCTTGCTTCTCTCAAACCCTCTGAAATCCTCTTTGTTGACTTCTTTGTTAGACAACTCCTTGAATCCTCAATCAACTCCTTCATTGACCAAACCCTTGACCCTTGGGCAAGCATTTCACCTAAGTCTCCTTGGACTCTTGACTTTGTTCTAGTCTTTTGAGCCTACACTCATTCCTACCTGGATCAAGCATAACAAAAGGACTAAGCTCCTCTTTTTTGGGCTACCATCATTGTAGTTCTCACCATTTCCTCCTCCCAGACACCCTTAGCCCTAGAGTGGGCACTACTGCACTCTTATTGATCAAATCACCCAGACCTCCCCTTAGACTCTTCCCCCTCCCCCACTTCCACTGAACAGTTGAACAAGGACTTCAATCTCAACCTCCCACTCCTTGACTCCCTTGAATGAGAAGAAACTCTCACCCTAGCCCACAACTTCTCTGCTGTTGTCACTATTCCCCTCTTTCCCCAACCTCCCTCTGTTCCCATTCCCCCTTGCCAATTTGCCCCCTCACACCCACTTTCCCCTTTTATTCCCCCACAACCACTTCATTCCACCATGACCTCAAAACTAGTCAAACTCCAGATTGGTACCCCTGAATACTTTGATAGTGACTATGCCAAAGCAACAATCTGGTTGGACTCCATCCACACCTACCTCCTTGTCAACAAAGAAGTCTATACCACCAATGCCAAGAAAATCGCCTTTGCCCTTTTGTATATGACCAAAGGAGCCACCCTTACTTGGGCCTCTTCCTTCTGAAAAGCTGCCCTTGCAGCCAACAAGGATTTCAGATCCTACAATGACTTTATTGCTGCATTCAACACCACCTTCAAACACAAAAACACTGCTGCTCTCTCCATCACCTGCCTTTCCACTATAAAGATGGAAGGAAAACTCACCCTTTTGGACCTCACCAAGCACATCTCTGAGTTCCAAAACCATGTCCAAATCAGTGGCATCATCAACCAAAATGTTCTTATAGAATACTTCTCTACCAGCATCTACATCAAACTCATGCATTGCATCATGTCCATGGACACCATCCCCTCCAAGATTGATGATTGGTACACCAAAGCTACTCATTTCCTCACACAGTGGGGAAGAGCAGATGATATGGTGAAATGAGACAAGACAAACCTCCCTTACCATTTGTTCACCACCACCTCCTCCTCTTCTCATTCCCAGAAAGACCCTGATGCCATGGACATTGACACCATAAGGGTATTCAAGATGACCCCAGAAGAACGCAAACACTGCATTGCCAAAGGACTTTGTTTCTGCTGTCATAAACCTGGACATCTCTCCAGCAAATGCCCCCATTTCCCCTCTCAGCCAAAGAAGACTGGAGAAAGGAAGGTTAGAAAGGTCGAAGAAGTCCCAAAGCTGGTAGAAGTCAAAGATGATGACAAGGAAGAAACTGTGGCCAGGATCTCCTTTGCTCTACCCAACAAGGATTTTTAGAAAAGAGACCTTCCCCAACACAAGGCTCTCCTCCTTTTATGTGTGCCTCTGTACTTGTATCATCAATTACAAAACAATCCATGCAAATTCCTATCAAAATCGTTGAACCCCTGCACCTAAAAGCCATTGGAACCTGTGCCCTCATTGACTCAGGAGCACAAATCTCTTGCATTGACTGGGACTTCATCCAGAAATATCACCTTCCTAAGGAATGACTTCCCTCCCCCATCACCATTCAAAACATTGACTAATCTTTGAACAAAAATGGCCTTATCCATTTCTCTACCACTCTTTATATCCACATCAGTCAACTTGCACACCATGTCATGTTCCACATCTTTAACTGTGGAAAGGAGAACATAATCCTTGGACTCCCCTGGCTCAAACAAACCAACCCTACCATTGACTGGGCCTAACAAGAACTATCCATTCCCCTTGACTCTGATCAATCCAAAGACTTATACCACACCCACACCAAACCATCTCCCACTCCCCAAAAACCTACCACTCAATCACCCCACCATATACATGTTGATTCCATCTGGGATGGATGTCTCTATGATTACATGAAAAAGGAAACCAAAGCACAATATCTCTGTTGAACAGACTCTGTGTTACATACATAGTAATTAGTTCACATGCAACATGTATTTACTTTCAGACTCAGCAGAGCTGAGTTCTAATCGACTCTTTACTCAATACCACCATCACCTGTTGTAAGCTCCTCAAGCCCAACCAACCCAGGTATGTGAGAGACCTTCCCGTGTATGTAACACACATACTTGCAACAGGTTATGAGCCCCAAGCAGGCTGGCAGCATTTACATGCAGCCTCCCCACTCTCTCATCCTTACCTGACTGTTGGTCGGTGTGGATTCAGTTCCACCTGCCATTCGGGTGCCTTTGGGGTGCGGATTAAGTTCCACCCCTGAATGGTGAACGTTTGAGCTGTCTGTGTGGATTAAGTTCCAAGATGCTCTGCAAAGTGAAAGCCATGCAGAGCAGCCACTCTCCATCTCAAAACAAGGGGAGACTATGTCCCCCAAGTTTTTGGGCTCTGGACGTTCAGCGATGCAGTTCCACCCCATCCCTTTTACTCCTCGTTTAAGGTACCCATGCTAACGTCTACCCCCACCAGAACCTAACAATGTCTTCCACCTCCCTCTCCACCATCGTCAAGCTCAACAGCATGAACTACTGTGCCTGGCAGTCCCAGATGGATGATTACCTTTGTTCCATCGGGGTCTACTCCTGAATCATGAAGCTCTGACCCACTGTCTCTGTTGCCCTCATAGAGGTAAAGGACAGCAATGGGCATGTCACCCAAGCTGCCTACACCCCTCCAGCCAATGAAGTCTGTCACACTGAGGAAAAGCAGGAGGACTGGAACAAGGACGACGACAAGGCCACTGGTGCCATCGCACTCACTTGTGAACGTCATGTTCGTGAGTGTGGCATCGACTTTGGTGACCATGCCGAAAACATTCTCATTGAACTCGAGAAACGGTTCGACAACCCCACCGTCTCCTCCACAATCATGGAGTTTAAAGCCCTCATGGGCCTCCAAATCCCCAGCAACAACTCGCTGGTGTCGACATTTTCAAAACTCAACACCCTCTTCTCTCGCCTCTCTGACTTTGGCTACCCGGTCGATGACAAAATAAAGTCGTTGATTGTAATCTCCAAGATCCCAAAGTATGCCGACCATGTCGCCACCACCATCACCACCGCAAAGCCTGAGACAAACTCGGCAGGAGTTGTCACCAAGATGGTTCCCACCATCGAGGAGATATTCCAACAAATAGAAGTGTCATGGCAAACGTACGTGCAGCGCCACCCCACCAAGGACTCCTGGCCTCAACAGGCCAACAAAGTCAGCACCGTCAAATGGCAGCAGGGGGAACCCCAGTTCTCCCAGCAGCAGCAGACACAGCAAGGTGGTTCCTCTTCCAAGGGGAATAACAACCAGAAGCAGCAGAAGGGCAATCGCTCTGAAAAGGGTGAGGAAAAACGTAAGGAGAAGAAGAAGACCTGAAAGGAAAAGAAGCAGGCAGAGGCTGCACAAGCCTCAGCCTCCTTTGCCTTTGCCTCCGCAACTGTCATTGCCCCTGCCACCACCATGTTCATGTCGCCCATCCCTGACCCCCGCCGCAACACACACACATCCAGTGTGACCCACTATGGGCCACCAGCGTTTCCTCTAACCAAGGAAACCGTCTCCCTTGCACAACGCCTCAAGGTCCCCGTGACCTCCTCCACTCTCCGCAACCTCAAACCAGTTGCATCCCATCGCTCCAAGCACGCTTGCACAGAGCAATCCCTCTCCGACTGCCTCTCTGCCCCACTTTCCGAACGGATCACAGAAGTTCCACTTGCTGGAACAACCAGAATTATGGAGGTTGATGAGGACATTGTCAGTCTAGGCAAAGATGCCTACAACAAATACATCAAGGGCTTCTTTATGGAGTCCACATCACAGTGCATATCCCCCTCTCCATCTACATCAGGTACTGACAAGCAATCAAATGTGCCGCAGGTAAATCATATTTACACATTCCCTGTAGTAGATAGTTCAAATAAATCTGCTACACATGAGTTTGCACAGTGTGATACATGCAGTAAGGACAGCAAAGGAAAGGAAAAAGCGCACAACCACAAGATCCCATTGGACATGTGGCTGCTCGATTCAGGAGCTTTGGCTCACTTTTCCCCTGATTGCTCTGACTTCGTCAAGTATCAGAAGTTCGACCAGCCCCAATGGGCTTCCACCACCAACAGCCAATCACCTATTATAGGTAGAGGCACCGTTTTGCTAAGGTTTGGCAACCACATATGCTGCCTATCACCTGTCATGCATATGCCCTCGTGTGCAGTCCGACTAGTGTCAATGGGCACCCTCCTGCAGAACACCTGCCTCACACTTCGTGCCAGGCCCAGATATCTCACTATCTGGGACCAGTGCTTCAAGGAAGCTTATTTGGAGTTCCACAGTCATGGTGGACAAACCATGTATTGGCTTTGTGCCAAACCCATTTTCCCCGATGATGTGCCCTCCAGCATGTCATCACTCGCCTCTGAGATCGAATATGAACTCATGCACCGACGTCTTGGACATTTGTCCCCTGATGTCATCAGGCACGCTAAAAAGCACCTGAAAGGTTTTCCTGATGTGAAGATCCCATTGAAAACTGGCCTCTGTCAAGGGTGTCAGCTCAGCAAACAGCCGAATCATCCTTTTCCTCTTAGCAAGATGCGGGCAACTGCTCCCTTTGAGTTGATTCATTCAGACTTAAAGTCCTTCGAGGTCGCGTCTTACTTGAAATATAAGTATGCAGTTGTCTTCTATGATGACTTTACATCAATGGCCTGGACCACCTTGATAAGGTCCAAGGATCAGACACTCCATGCAACCAAACAATGGTTTGCATTTGTCCGAAATCAGTATAATGCTGTGATAAAACACTGGCAATCTGATGCCAGAGGTGAATACACTTCTGGTGCCTTCCAGGATTTCCTGAAGGACAATGGAGTAAACATCCAACAGTCTGCCCCATATGCACACCAGCAGAACGGGCATGTGGAATGCCTAATCCGTACATTAATGGACAAGGCACAGGCTATGCGGTTACACACCTGCCTACCTCCCTCTTACTGGGAATGGGCTCTGCTTCATGCAACCCATGTTTATAACTGGACCCCACAGCTTTGGCTGAAATGGGATACTCCCCTGACATTACTTAAGGGGGAGAAACCATCCGTTGACCATCTTTGGGTATTTGGTTGTGGTGCCTATGTGCACATCCCTGCAGAATGCTGTGGCGGAAAGCTACAGCCGAGATTGCAGTTGATGATCTACTTGGGCGTCGCCCCTGGTAGTGACTCAAACTTTATTTTTATGTCACCAACAAATGCCGTTGTAACATCGGCGCATGCGATCTTCAATGAGACTCTCTTTCTGAGATGCTCTTGATCTGCCCCACACTGTCCCCATGCGGGTCCCCCAGAACCAACTTATACCCATGATGAGGTTCTGGAAGTTCTGGTTCCGGCTTCCGCTGGTTCCGATGAGAGTTCCGAGTCGGAATCTGATTCCGGCGAAGAGTCCAGTTTGGATTCAAGGAATTTGCCCTCACCCTCACCATCGCTGAGTCCAAGCACATCGAGATCTTCATCTCCATCTCTTGCTCCTCACACCTGGACACCCAGTCCAGCCCCTCCTCCAGTGACACCTCCGTCACACAGACCACCACCCACTGGTCCCCCACCTATCCCAAGGCATAGTGAGTGTCTCCATAATCCCCCAACGCACCCCAGAAACATTTTCAGTGAGCGCCATCATCCATTACGACAGCTCCGGGACCTTGAAAGTGAGTCACACTGGAAGGACTTAACTGGCGAAGCTGGCCCATCCTGAGTTCCGGATTCAGTTCTGGACTCACCTGCAATCCCTGGTGGACTCCCCCCATCTCCTACTTCTGAGGATGATGTTGACTGTCTCACACAAGAAGGGGGAGATGCATTGGTTTCGTACTTTTGCAATCGTGCTATTCTGCATGATTCCGCTTTCGGGGCATCCCCAAATCTACACGAGTGGACATTCTGCGACATCCAGAAGCTTCCTAAATCAGAGCAGAAGGATTGGCTTAAAGCCTGTGAAGACCAGCTACAGATGCTGAAGGACTGCAAGGTATATGAAGTTGTTCCACACCCACAACACTGCAAGGTGATTAAAAACCGTTGGGTCTTTGATCAAAAGTCAGACAGTCGTAAAAGAGCCTGCCTGGTAGCCAAAGGCTTTAGCCAGGTAGAAGGGTTAGACTTTGACCAAGTCTTTTCTCCAGTTGTATGTTTTGAGACTGTGCAATGTATGTTCGCCCTCTTAGCCCTGGAAGGATGGTACATTTCTGGGCTTGACATATGCTCTGCATACCTATATGGTAAACTGGAAGAGGAAATCTATATGGAGTTTCCTGAGGGGTTCATGCCTCCCAACCAAAAAGGCAAAGTCCTCCGCCTATTGCGCACACTTTATGGACTCAAGCAAGCTGGCTTAGCCTGGTGGAAAGCGCTTGATGCATCCATGGTGGAACTCAGCTTTAAACAGTTAAAAACTGATGCTGGACTTTTCATTTATCGTAAAGGAAAAGACATCTGTCTAGCAATAGTCTATGTAGACGATGCCCTCTTCTGTGGCCCCAATAAGATCTTTGTAGACAAGATCAAGGCTGCATTCATGAAGAAGTGGGAATGTCATGATCTCGGAGAGCCATCTGAATTCCTCTGAATGAACATTCATTGAGAAGGTCGTAACATCCGAATCAACCAAAAGGATTACCTCGACAAGGTGCTTGAATGATGTGGCATGACCAACACCAAATCCGCACCTACCCCCCTTCCACAGGGCTATTACCCAGTGAAGAATGATGCACTGGTCCAACATGAATTATGGATGTGTTTTCAGACTGTGATCAGCTCGTTGCTGTATCTTATGATCGGCACCCGTCCAGACATTGCATATGTGGTTACCCAACTAGCACACATGTCAGCCAACCCATTGCAGGAACATCTTGATAGAGCTCTGTATATCTGCCGGTACCTTATCGGAACCCAGGATTATTCCCTACTTTACAATGGTTCCTCCAGAAAAGGCATTCTTGCCTGTACCGATTTGGATTGGGTGCAGGATGTTAATACCACACACTCTCAAACCGGCTTCTATCTTAAGATGGCCAATGGTGTGTTTTTGTGGAATTCACACTTACAAAAAACCACTGCCATCTCTTCCACTGAAGCAGAATATATGGCACTAAGCAATTGCTCGCGTCAATGTGTGTGGATCCATGAGATGATGGGTGAGCTCGGCTACAAGCTGAAACCTATCCCCATCTGTGGCGACAACCAGGGTAGTTTATTCATCGCACAAAACCCTGTGACTGAAAAGTGCAACAAACACATTCACATGAAATATCATTTTATCCGTGACGCAGTCATGGTCCACAAGCTAGTGGAGCTATTCTATATCCCTGGTGTTACGATTCACTTCTTTTCTTGGTTACTCTTCGTTACGATAGACCGGCCCGACCCGGTATCTTTCACCTTCTTTAGAGTGCTCTAGAACATGCAACGTGTTCGTCGCACACCTTTT
>JBBPLE010000826.1:0-12724 GCA_038089675.1 Boletales sp. KT-2023b
GTGTCTTTCTTCATGTAATCATAGAGACGTCCGTCCCAGATGGAGTCGATTTGTACATGTCAGGGTGGGTGAGGGGTTGGCATCTGAGGGGTAGGAGTTGGTCTAGTACGATTGTAATACAGCTCCTGGGATTGATCAGAGTCGAGGGAGATGGATAGCTCTCGCTTGGTCCAGTTGATGGTGGGGTTGGTTTGCCTAAGCCAAGGGAGTCCAAGGATTATGTTCTCCTTTCCACAGTTAAGGATATAGAACGTGACATGGTGCATGAGTTGTCTGATACAGACATAGAGCGTGGTGGAAAAACAGATGAGACTGTTCTTGTTCGAGGATTGGTCAATGTTTTTGACGGTGATGGAGGAGGGGAGTCATTCTTTCAGGAGATGATGTTTTTGAACAAAGTCCCAATCGATGCAAGAGATTTGTGCTCCAGAGTCAATGAGAGCATGGGTTCCAATGGCTTTTAGGTGCAATGGTTCAACGATTTCAATGGGAATTTGCATAGACTGTTTGGTAATCGACGATACAAGTACAGGAGCACATGTAAAAGAGGGAGAGCCTTGGGTTGGGGAAGGTCTCCATTTTAAAAATCCTCATTGGAGGGTATGAAGGAGATTCTTGCTATGGTTTCTTCTTCATCATCGTCCTCAACTTCTACTAGCCTGGGAATTTCTTCGACCTTTCTAACCTTCCTTTCTCCAGTTTTCTTTGGCTGGGAGGGGAAGTTTGGGCAGTCGCCTGAGAGATGTCCAGGTTTTCGGCAGCAGAAACAGAGTCCTTTAGCAATACAATGTTTTCGCTCTTCTGGGGATAACTTTGATACTTTGATAGCATCAACATCCATGGCGTCGGGGTCTCTATGAGGGTGGGAGGAGGAGGAGGAGGAGAACAAGTGGTAAGAGGAGGTGGTCTTGCCTCATTTTGCCATGTCATCAGCTCTTCCCCATTGGGTGAGGAAGTGGGTGGACTTGGCATACCATTCGTCGATTTTGGTGGGGATGGTGTCCATAGACATAATGCGATGCATGAGTTTGGTGTAGATGCCAGTGGAAAAGTATCCAATGAGGACATTTTGGTCGGTGATCCCACAGATCTGGACATGGTTCCGGAATTCGGAGATGTACTTGGTAAGGTCTGCAAGGGAGGGCTTTCCTTCCATCTTAGTAGAAGAGAGCCAGGAAATGGAAAGGGTGGTGGTGTCTCTGTGTTTGAAGGTGGTGTTGAACTCCATGATGAAGTCCGCATAGGTTCCAAAGCCTTTGTTTCTGCTGAGAGTGGCTTTTCAGAAGGAGGAGGCCCAGGTAAGGGCAGCTCCCTTGGTCATATACAAGAGAGTGAAGGCAATCTTCTTAGCATCTGTGGTATAGACTTCTTCATTGACAAGGAGGTAGGTTTGGACAGAGTCCAACCAGATCATGACTTTGGCATAGTCGCCATCAAAGTTTTTGGGGGTACCAATGCAAAGTTCGACTGGTTTCGAAGTCATGGTGGAGCAGAGTGGTTGTGGGGGAAGGAAGGGGGGAAGTGGATGTGAGGGAACAAACTGATGAGGGGGAATGGAAGTGGAGGATGGGGGAGGAAGGAGGAGAGGTCCAGTTACAGTGGGGGTGGGGAGAGGAGGAGTTGGTTCCCTAGGAGAGACGTCTGGGGCAGGGGCAAAGGTTTCTTTGTCCAAAGGTTCAGTGGCGGTTTTGTTGTTTGACAATTCGGGGGATTCAGAGGGGACTCAGTAAAAGCGTCATAGTGCCCGTTCAAGGGCTCTTGGTGTTCGAGGGGAGGAAATGGTGAGAGACTACAGTGATGGTAGCTCAAAAAGAGGAGTTTAGTCCTTTTGTTATGCTTGGTCCAGGTAGGAACGAGCATAGGCTCAAAGAACTAATGGTGGGTCAAAGGTTTGAAGGATTCAGACAAGGGAGGCTTGCTGAATAACAAAGGGGGTTGTCCGACGATAGAGTCGACGAAAGGGTTCAAAGGTGATCGTCCGATGATGGAGTCAACAAAGGGGGTTCAAAGGTAATCGTCCAACGATGGAGTCGACAAAGAGTTTCAAGGGATTTGTCTGACAATGAGGTCGACAAAGAGTTTCAAAGGATTCGTCCAACGATGAGGTCAACAAGGGATTCAAGGAGGTCAAGGTAGAATTGAGCAGGGCTAAGCTGAGGTTACATCGAGTAAGACGGCAGCTTAAGTACTGCAAAGAATAGAAACTAATAGAAGGTCATGGAAGGTTGGTTACTAAGCGAAGTGAAGATAGAACCTTCCATAAGAAATAGAAGCATAGATAACAAGAATAGAAAGGCGGAAATGAAAGGTGTGCGATAAACACATTGTATGTTCTAGAGCACTCTAAAGAAAGCAAAAGGTACTGGGTCAGGCCAGTCTATTGTATCGGAAGAAGAAACGAATCAAAAAGAAATGAATTGTAACAGTGAACTTCATTGGCTGTTGAAGTGAAAGCAAAGGTGACAACATTTCCACTGGAGTCTTTGACCTCTGCAATGGCAACAGGGATGGAGGGATGAAGCTTTATGATCCTGGAGTAGACTCCAATGGACCAGAGGTAGTTGTCCATCTGGAAGCACCATGCATGGTAGTTGTTACCATTGAGTTTGGCAATGGTGACAAGGGAGGAAATCAACATGGTTGAGGTCTGGTGAGAGTAGATGTTAGCATGGGAACCTTAAATGTGTTGAACAGACTCTGTGTTCCATACATAGTAATTAGTTCACACACTTTATGTATTTATGTTGTAACTCAGCAGAGCTGAGTTCTAATTGATTCTTTATTCAATACCACCATCACCTGTCATAAGTTCTTCATCTCAACTAACCCAGGTATGTGAGAGACCTTCCCATGTATGTAACATGCATACTCACAACAGGTTATGAGCCCCAAGCAGGCAAGCCAGCATTTCACACAGCTTCTCAGCTCCCTCATCCCTATTTGACTGTTGGTCAATGTGGATTCAGTTCTGCTCACCACATGGGTGCCTCTGGGGTGCAGATTAAGTTCCATCCCCAGATGGTGAACATTTGAGCTGTCTTGTGCAGATTAAGTTCCATTGGATGCTCTGCAAAGTGAAAGCCATGCAGAGTAGCCACTTTCCACCTCAAAAACAAGGGGAGACTATGTCCCCCAAGTTTACAAGCTCTGGACATTTAGCAAAGCAGTTTACTCTGCTCCCTTTCACTTTCTTGTTTAAGGTTCCCATGCTAACATCTACTCTCAATCTAGACCTCAAAATGTCATCTTCCTCCCTCACCACCATCACTAAGTTCAATGGCACAAACTACTGTGCCTGGTACTTCCAGATGGATGATTACCTTCAGTCCATTGGAGTTTACTCCTGGATCATGAAGCTTTGTCCCTCCATCCCTGGTGAGATTGCTGAGGTAAAGGATGCTGGTGGAAATGTCATCACTCCAGCCTATACCCCACTGGCTGATGAAGTTCATCGTGCTGAAGAGAAGCAGGAGGACTGGGACAAGGATGATGACAAAGCCACTGGTGCTATTGTGCTCACCTGCAAATGACACATTCATGAGTGCAGCATCAACTTTGGCAATCATGCTGAAAACATTCTCATTGAACTAGAAAAGAGGTTCAACAACCCCACCATCTCCTCTGCCATCATGGAATTCAAGGCCCTTATGGGCCTGACCATCCCTGACAACAACTCACTGGTGTTGGCCTTTTCCAAGCTCGACACCCTCTTCTCTTGGCTTTCTGACTTCAGATACCTGGTTGACAACAAAATAAAGTTGTTAATCATGATCTCAAAGGTCCCAAAGTATGCTGACCATGTCACTGCAGCCAAGCTGGAGACTGACTCCATGGGGGTCATCACCAAGACTGTTCCTATGGTCAAGGAGATTTCCTGACAAGTAGAAGTGTTGTGGCAGACCTATATGCAGCACTGTCCTGCAAAGGACTCTTGGCCTCAATAGGCCAACAAAGTCAGCGCCATCAAACAGCAGCAGGGGGAACCCCAGTTCTCCCAACAGCAGCAGATGCAACAAGGTGGTTTCTCTTCCAAGGGGAATAACAACCAAAAGCAGCAGTGTCATGAGAATCACTCTGAAAAGAGTGAGGAAAAGTGGAAGGAGAAAAGGAAAACCTGCAAGGAGAAGAAGCATGCAGAGGCTGCACAAGCCTCAGCCTCCTTTGCCTTCACCTCTGCCACAATCATTGCCCCTGCCACCACCACATTCATGTCATCCATCTCTAACCCCTGCTGCAATGCACACACACCCGGTGCAATCCACTATGGGCCACCTGCATTTCCTCTAACCAAGGAAACTGTCTCTCTTGCATGATGCCTCAAGGTCCCTGCAACCTCATCTACCATCTGCAACCTTGAACCGATTGTACAATGCTGCTCCAAGTGAAGCCACATGGAGCAAACCCTCTCTGACCACCTTTCCACCCTGCTTTCCCAACAGATCGTGGAAGTTCCACTTGCTGGAACCACCAGAATCATGAAGGTTGACAAAGATGTTGTAAGTCTAGGCAATGACACCTACAATGAATACATTGAGGACTTCTTCATGGAGTCCACAACACAGTGCATATTCCCTCTCCCATCTACATCAGGTACTGACATGTGATTAACTTCACCTCAGATAAATTGTATGTACATGTTCCCTGTAGTAGATAGTTCCAATAAATCTGCTACACATGAATTTGCTTTGTGTGATCAATGCAGTAAGGACAGCAAAGGAAAGGAAAAAGTGCATAACTATAAAGTCCTTACAGACATGTGGCTACTTGATTCCAGAGCTTCAGCTCATTTTTCACCAAATCAATCAGATTTTGTTGAGTACCAAAAATTTAACTGGCCCCAGTGGGCTTCCACCACAAATGGCTGATCACCTATTATAGGTAGAGGCACCATTCTGTTACAGTTTGGCAACCATATATGCCACCTATCACCTGTCCTGAACATGCCCTCGTGTGCTGTCCAACTCATGTCAATGGGCACTTTATTACAGAATCGCTGCCTCATGCTTCAAGCCAAACCTGGATACCTCACTATCTGGGATCAGTGCTTCAAAAAAGTTTATCTGGAATTCCACAGTCATGGTGGACAAACCATGTATTGGCTTTGTGCCAAACCCATCTTCCCTGATGATGTGCCTAAAAACATGTTGTCACTTGCCTCTGAGATCAAATACAAGCTTATGCACCAACATCTTGGGCATTTGTCCCCTGATGTTATTAGGCATGCTAAAAAGTACCTGAAGGGTTTTCTGGATGTGAAGATCCCATCTAAGACTGGCCTCTGCCAAGGGTGTCAGCTTGGCAAACAGCTGAATTGTCCATTTCCTCTTAGTGAGATGCAGGCAACTGCTCCCTTTGAGTTGATCCACTTGGACTTAAAGTCCTTTGAGGTAGCATCTTACTCAAAATATAAGTATGCAGTCATCTTTTATGATGACTTCACATCTATGGCCTGGACCACCTTAATAAGGTCCAAGGATCAAACACTCTGTGCAACCAAGCAATGGTTTGTGTTCATCCACAATCAGTACAATGCTGTGATAAAACACCAGCATTCCAATGCCAGAGATGAATACACTTCTGGAGCATTCTGGGACTTCCTAAAGGACAATGGAGTAAATATTCAACAGTCTGCCCCATATGCACACCAGCAGAACAGGTGTGCAGAATGCCTTATCTGCACATTAATGGACAAGGCACAGGTGATGCATCTACACACTTGCCTGCCCCCTTCCTATTGGGAATGGGCTCTGCTTCATGCAACCCACATTTACAATTGAACCCCACAGCTATGGCTTAAGTGGGATACTCCCCTGATGATACTTAAGGGGGAGAAACCCTCTGTTGATCACTTATGGGTGTTTGGTTGTGGTGCCTATGTGCACATTCCAGCAGAGCACCATGGTGGTAAGCTACAGCCAAGATTGCAATTGATGATTTACTTGGGCATCACCCCTGGTAGTGACTCAAATTACATATTCATGTCACCCAACAATACTGTCATTATATCGGTGCATGCAATCTTCAATGAGACTCTCTTTCTGAGATGCTCTCAATCTGCCCCACACCATCTCCATTCAGGTCCCTCTGAACTGACTTATATCCATGATGACATTCTGGAGATTCTGGTTCTGGCACCCACTGGTTCCAATGAGAGTTCCGAGTTGGAATCTAGTTCCAGCAATGAGTCTGAAGTGGTTCATTCCACTCCTCCTAGGAATTCACCCTCTTCCACACCGTTGCTGAGCCCAAGCACATTGAGATCCTCTTCTCTGTCTCTTGCTTCTCACATGTGGACACCCAGTCTGGCCCCTCCTTCAGTGACACCTCCATCACACCAACCACCTCCTACCAGTCCCCCACCTATCCCAAGGTGTAGCAAGTGTCTCTGCAACCCCCTGACATGCCCTGGAAACATTTTCAGTAAGTGCTGTCATCCTTTGTGACAGCTCCAGGACCTTGAGAGTGAGTCATGCTGGAAGGATTTGACTGGCAAAGCTGGCCTGTCCTGCATTCCAGACTCCATTCTGGATTCACCTGTAGTCCCTGGTGGACTCCCCCCATCTCCTACTTCTGAGGATGATGTTGACCATCTCATACAGAAAGGGGGAGATGCTTTGGTTTCATACCTTTGTGATCATGCTATTCTGCATGATTCCACTTTTGGGGCATCCCCTAATCTATGTGAGTGGACATTCCATGACATCCAAAAGCTCCCTAAATTGGAGCAGAAGGATTGGTTTAAGGCCTGTGAGGAACAGCTACAAATGCTGAAGGACCATAAGGTCTACAAAGTCGTTCCACACCCACAACACTGCAAGGTGATTAAAAACTGCTGGGTCTTTGATCAAAAGTTGGATGGTCATAAAAGAGCCCGCCTGGTAGCTAAAGGCTTCAGCCAGGTTGAAGGGTTAGACTTTGACCAAGTCTTTTCCCCAGTTGTATGTTTTGAGACTGTGCAATGTATGTTTGCCCTCTTGGCCCTGGAAGGATGGCACATCTCCAGGCTTGACATACACTCTGCATACCTATATGGTAAACTAGAAGAGGAGATCTACATGGAATTTCCTGAAGGGTTCATGCCTCCCAATTCAAAAGGCAAAGTCCTCTGCCTATTGTGTGCACTTTATGGACTCAAGCAAGCTGGCTTAGCCTGGTGGAAAGCGCTTGATGCATCCATGGTGGAACTCAGCTAAAAACAGCTAAAAACCGATGCCAGACTTTTTATTTATTGCAAAGGCAAAGACATCTGTCTAGTAATAGTCTACGTAGACAATGCCCTCTTCTGCAGCCCCAACAAGATCTTTGTAGACAAGATCAAGGCTGCATTTATGAAGAAGTGGGAATGTCTTGATCTCAGAGAGCCATCCAAATTCCTCCAAATGAATATTTGTTGAGAAGGTTGAAACATTCAAATTGACCAAAAAGATTACCTTGACAAGGTGCTTGAGCAATGCAGCATGACCAATGCCAAATCTGCACCTACCCCACTCCTACAGGATTATTACCCAGTGAAGAACAATGCACCAGTCCAACATGGATTACAGACACATTTTCAGACTGTGATTGGCTTGTTGCTGTATCTTATGATCAGCACCTGTCCAGACATTGCATATGCAGTTACCCAACTTGCACAAATGTCAGCCAACCCTTCGCAGGAACATCTCAACAGAGCTCTGTATATCTGCCAGTACCTCATCGGAACCTGGGATTATTCCCTCCTATACAACAGTTCCTCTGGAAAAGGCATTTTAGCCTGTATTGACTTGGATTGGGTGCAGGATGTTAATACCACACATTCTCAAACCAGCTTCTATCTTAAGATGGCCAATGGTGTGTTTTTGTGGAATTCACACTTACAAAAAACCACCACCATCTCTTCCACTGAAGCAGAATATATGGCACTGAGCGATTGTTTATGTCAATGCATGTGGATCCATGAGATGATGGGTGAGCTCAGCTACAAGCTGAAACTTATCCCCATCTGTGGTGGTAACCAGGGTAGTTTATTCATTGTGCAAAATCCTGTGACTGAAAAGCACAACAAACATATCCAAGTGAAATACCATTTCATCTGTGATGCAGTCATGGTCCACAAGCTAGTGGAGCTATTCTATATCCCCAGGACTGATAATCCTGCCAATATGTTCACCAAGAATCTTGGACATGTCAAGTTCAATGAATTTTGCTCCTGTTGCAAGTACATGTGTTACATACATGGGAAAGTCTCTCACATACCTGGTAACATTGATGTTGACACAACTAAGGGTGGTGGTGATGGTTATCAAAAGAGAATCAATTAGTACTCAGCTCTGCTGAGTCCGAAAGTAAATACATGTGATGTGTGAACTAATTACTATGTATGTAACATAGAGTCCATTCAACACTCCCCCTTGTTAAGTATATGGTAGATATGTAAAGCATTAAAATGGAGGGCAGTACTTTTACTTGGTGGAGTTAAACTCCAGTCTGAGTTGGGAGCAGAATTCATTGAACTTGATGTGTCCAAGGCTCTTGGTGAACATATCAGCAGGATTGTCAGTCCTGGGGATATAGAATAGCTCCACTAACTTGTGGACCATGACTGCATTGCATATGAAATGGTATTTCATGCAGATATGTTTGTTGCACTTTTCAGTCACAGGGTTTTGCATGATGAATAAACTACCCTGGTTGTCACCACAGATGGGGATAGGTTTCAGCTTGTAGCTGAGCTCACCCATCATCTCATGAATCCACACACATTGACACAAACAATCACTCAGTGCCATGTATTCTGCTTTGATGGAAGAGATGGTGGTGGTTTTTTGTAAGTGTGAATTCCACAAAAACACACCATCGGCCATCTTAAGATAGAAGCCGGTTTGAGAATGTGTGGTATTAACATCCTGCACCCAATCCAAGTCAGTACAGGCTAAAATGCCCTTTCCTGAGGAACCATTGTATAGGAGGGAATAGTCCTGGGTTCCAACAGGGTACTGGCAGATATACAGAGCTCTGTTGAGATGTTCCTGCGAAGGATTGGCTGACATTTGTGCAAGTTGGGTAACTGCATATGTGATGTCTGGATGGATGCTAATCATAAGATACAGCAATGAGCTGATCATGGTCTGAAAATGCGTCTGTAATTCATGTTGGACTGGTGCATTGTTCTTCACTGGGTAATAACCCTGTGGGAGAGGGGTAGGTGCAGATTTGGTATTGGTCATGCTGCATCACTTGAGCACCTTGTCAAGGTAATCCTTTTGGTCAATTCAAATGTTATGACTTTCTTGATGAATATTCATTCAGAGGAATTTGGATGGCTCTCCAAGATCAAGACATTCCCACTTCTTCATAAACACAGCCTTGATCTTGTCTACAAAGATCTTGTTGGGGCCACAGAAGAGGGCATCGTCTACATAGACTATTGCTAGACAGATGTCTTTGCCTTTGTGATAAATGAAAAGTCCAGCATCAGTTTTTAACCATTTGAAGCCAAGTTCCACCATGGATGCATCAAGTGCTTTCTGTTATGCTTGGTCCAGGTAGGAACGAGCATAGGCTCAAAGAACTAATGGTGGGTCAAAGGTTCGAAGGATTCAGACAAGGGAGGCTTGCCAAATAACAAAGGGGGTGTTACGCTTGGTCCAGGTAGGAATGAGCATAGGCTCAAAGAACTAATAGTCAAAGGGTTTGTCTGACGATGAGTTGACGAAGAGATCAAGGAGTTGTCTGACGAAGAGTCGACGAAGGGGTCAAGGGGTCGTCCAACAAAGAGTTGATGAAAGGGTCAAGGGGTCATCCGACGAAGAGTCGACGAGAGGTTCAAAGGGGATCGTTTGACAATGAGTCAACAAGAGGTTCAAGGGGATCGTCCGACGATGAGTCGATGAGAGGGGTCAAGGGTTCAAAGTGATCAAGGTAGAATTGAGCAGGACTAAGCTGGGGTTACATTGAGTGAGATGACGGCTTAAGTACTGCGAAGGGTAGAAGGTATTGGAAGGTCATGGAAGGTTGGTGACTAAGCGAAGTGAAGATAGAACCTTCCATAAGAAATAGAAGCGTAGATAGCAAGAATAGAAGGCGGAAATGAAAGGTGTGTGACGAACACGTTGCATGTTCTAGAGCACTCTAAAGAAGGTAAAAGATACCAGGTCGGGCCAGTCTATCGTATCAAAGAATAACAAAGGAAAAGAAGTGAATCATAACAGGGGGTTGTCTGACGATAGAGTCGACGAAGGGGTTCAAAGGTGATCGTCCGACGATGGAGTCGATGAAGGAGGTTCAAAGGTAATCGTCCAATGATGGAGTTGACAAAGAGTTTCAAGGGATTTGTCCGACAATGAGGTCAACAAAGAGTTTCAAAGTATTTGTCCGACAATGAGGTCAATGAGGGATTCGAGGAGGTCAAGGTAGAATTGAGCAGGACTAAGCTGAGGTTACATCAAGTAAGATGGTGGCTTAAGTACTGCAAAGAATAGAAACTAATAGAAGGTCATGGAAGGTTGGTTACTAAGCGAAGTGAAGATAGAACCTTCCATAAGAAATAGAAGTGTAGATAACAAGAATAGAAAGGTGGAAATGAAAGGTGTGCAATGAACACATTGTATGTTCTAGAGCACTCTAAAGAAAGCAAAAGGTACCAGGTTGGGCCGGTCTATCGTATTGGAAGAAGAAACAAATCAAAAAGAAATGAATTGTAACATTACCTCTGGAGTACATTCGAAGCTACAATGAAGAATAAAATCAAAGAAAAATTAGAAATCCATACATCTACCTCCACCGGGTGAACCAGTCATGTTGGCATAAGCAGAGTCATCATACCCTGGGTCATTGTCATTTAGGTCAAGATTGGCAAGGTCTAAGTCTGGGGAAGGGTGACGATGATGTTGGCAAGGGTGAGGAGTTCGACGGCGACAATAAGATGGAGGGGGAACTTGTCTAGGAACAGAACTAGAGCTAGAGGATGGGGGGTCAGAGAGTCGTTCAACGAGAGGTTGAGAGGAGGATGCAATGCCAGAACACCTAGAACGAGTGGAGGAAGCTGAGGAAGAGGAGGAGGAGGTGACAGGGTTAAGGGTACGAGGGCAAGGATGTCGAGGGCAGTGATGTTGGGGATGGCCAGGATGATGGCAAGCACAGTGGGGACAGATGTAGTATGGGCAGTTGATATGGATGTGGGAGAGTCGGTGACAGTGGAAACACACCCAGCTATAGAGGTAATGATCAGGGGAGAGAGGTACGTTACATTGTCCATCCCAACTGACTTCTGCTTGTTCCATGACAGTGAGTTCCTTGAGAGTGAGGGGTTCCTCGGAAGCTTCAGGGGAAGGGTTCTGATGAAGGTGGTGGTGTTCGTCAAGTTCTCAGGTATAGCGTAGAACATCCTTAGCTAGTTTGTCCATTTCCAGTTGGTGCATGATGGAGAGGACAAGGTTGGTGAGTTCCATGCGGGTTTCATGGAGGGTGGCAACAAGTTCCATGGGATAATCTGTCATCTGGTTGGCAAGGGGATAGAGACTATGGATTTCTTGGAAAAGGAGGAAAAGGGTATCAAGGGGGGAGAAAGGTTCTAAGTGTGTGCGAAGGGGGGTAATGAGATGGGGGGTTTCAAGGAGGAGCATGAGGGAAGATTGTTCAGTGATGGGGAAGGGGTCTGGACAGATACGTTGGGCATAGAGAGATAGTTCGACGGAGACTACTGGGTTAGGATCAAGAGGGGGAAGACGTAGAGGAGGGGACGTAGACCTGGGAATGCCCGGGTTGTAATTAGTGGAGTCAAGACCTTGGATACGATAAAGTAGGGGGGTGGTCCAGCCAGTGGTAGCAGCAGTGGGAGAGGGAGATCTAGCAGGAGTGGACATGTTTGGGTTTAGTCGATGAAGGGGAGGATGAAGGGGAAAAGACATGAGGGTGGAGGGTTTTATACTCGAATAGGATTTCCTTGGCATGGTTAAACTCTGATTTGGGTAACCAGGAGTCTTCTTTGGCTGAATATCCCTTCCATCGGACTAAGAATTTTCGGTTGTTCAGGGTTCCATGGTGTCGGATAATCTTATCCATTTTGTATTCCTCTTCTCCGTTGATAAGGTCAGGTGGAGGGGAAGGAAAGTTTGGTCTGTGTATGTCGTTTTTGCAATAGGGTGATAACAGGGAAGCGTGGAAGACTGGGTGTATTTTCCAAGTACATGGGAGACAGAGTTTGTAGGTAAGGGAAGAGAGGACCTGGGTAATGGTAAATGGGCCTTCTTGTTTGGGGGTGAACTTTGGGTGGGAGATAAGGTGTTTTAGATTTCAGGCTTCTAGCCAAATCTTGTCGCCTTTATGGAAAGGAGTGAATTTTCCATGGAAACGGGATTTCATGACTTGTCTGGCAAGTTTGTGAGCCGCCAGGGCTTCATCTCTAGCTGCGGAAAGGAGTTTCAGTCGTTCTTCGACTGCAGGGAGGTTGGTTTCAGCGATGATAGTGGGCAGAGGGCGAGGTTCAAATCCCATCATGAGGAAGAATGGCGATTTGTTGGTGATGGAGTGAGGGTGGTGATTGTGTGCAAATTTGGCGTGGGAGATGAGGTCAGACCATGTGGATGGGGAGTTACCGCAGAAGATCCATAGATAGGTTTCTACTTCTTGGTTTACCTGCTCAGTTTCTCCATCAGATTGAGGATGGTATGCAGTGGAGAGGGAGAGGTTGTATCCGAGGAGTTGTCTGAGTTCTTTTGCGAAGGCAGAGGCAAATTGAGGTCCA
>JBBPLE010000827.1:0-10721 GCA_038089675.1 Boletales sp. KT-2023b
AAATTAAACGCAAAACCACAGATGGAGATGTATTTCGCTTACAATGGCTGCAGCGTGGCTATCCCCGCCTTTGAAGCGATAGCGCCAGCGATGAAAGGCATGATCGCAGATCCAGCCTGGGCTGACCCCGTAACCCAACCGATGGCACCAGTCAGAAGCCAGGGTGGGAGTATCCTTCCACAATGGTTCATGGAAATCGGGTACATCGGTCCCATTAACAGCCCGATGATGGCGACCGCGACCGCGTCACCGACAAGGGACGGCACGAACCAAACCACAAACTCAACTCTGCAGTAAGGTTAGCGATCGATCAGGCTCGTTAGGGGGTAACATCCACCCGATAGCACATATTGCGTAGACAAACAACACCAAGCGTTCACCCACCTGTGAGGGTCAGCTGGTGTGTGATAGAGAGGAACGAATGTTCAACCTTTTCGTTCACCCACAATAATGCGACACGACCAACAGTCAGCCCTGTCTCTGAATGTTAACTGTCCTAATACGTCAAGTGCAACCAACTCACCACCGAAATATCCAGCAGAGATGTATCCCGACGACGGCCCTCCACCTCTGACCTTGATAATGTATGACACAATCCATCCTGAATGAGATGTGTAAATAAGGGCGAACACAGACAGGTGATTGATTTTTTACCTCCAGTTGTTACTTCCGCTCCTGCATAAAGTGAGGTGAACAACGCAAGAAGATGTACCTCCTTAAGGGTGACTATCTGGCGGAGATGACTATGTTCGCTGGCTTGCTTCTGTTCTAAGGATATCCCAATTTTGGCGAGACATTCTGGGTGACTGGTGGTGAACATTCTTTACCAGAATTCCGGAACGAAGGTACCTTCTTTTCTCTCGAGCCGAAAAACGACAATGAGGGCTACTGTGTTGATCAACGCCATTCCTATTGAAATGAGATAGTGAAAAGACCAATGATCAAGCTGGGAAAACTGGGTGGCCACAAGTGGAGAAGAAAAGCTTCCACCACCTGGTTGATATCCATCAGCTATGCATAGTAAGTAGTCATCAGAAACGTACCATATACTGAACGTAAAATAAATACTCAGTGAATCCAGTAGGGATAAAAGTGATTTTGCTCACCAGTCGAGAAAATCCCCATTTTTATCGCTGCGTTTTCCTTCAAGGATGCCACATACCCAAGGGACTGTGAATTCTAAGCGAGAATATGGCTCAACAGTAAGACAATCCTTCTTTGCAAAGTACTGTACCTGCAATGCCAACCCAACGCCATTGACGAAACTTGCGAACACGAATACAGGAAACGGGGGTGCAGAGGATGCAATGGAGCTTGCAACGACTTGGAGAAATGAGCCTGTAAAAGTCAACCTAAGGAGCAGTTTCATCTTGAAGATATCACCGACCCATGACGATCACCTTGAAGATAATTACCAGATGAATTCCGCAACGAAATTCAACACATCTACCTTTCCGAATCCTAACTTTTCGTCGAGAAAGATATTTGCCAATGCACCAGTGATGAATCCCTTGTGCATAGTCCGATTTCATACGCCCTTTCCGAAACACCAAACTGTGACGTACCATGCAGGCGAGGACGAATATCAAGGAGACCACTGCATAATCAACCTGGGTTTTCTTCAGTTCGCTGGTTTATTCTAAAAAAAAAAAAGACGCACCCCATAGACCCGCTGCATTCTTGGCAACAAAGGACCGTTTGTTCCATCGCTCCACCCACCGAGGTAGATGGACCAACAGAGTGCCACAAATTGTATGTACTCCCGTGTTTTAAAAGCCTTGGAATCTGCCCCGTTTGTGCCGCGACTTGCAACGCTCGCACCCAGAGGTTTGGTCGTAATACGGCTGAGAGCGATTGACGCGGGATCGTTCGAGTGGCCAACATCAACCGTCGAATGCGAGATCGGGTCCATCTGAGTCAGTGGCACGATCTGAGAGGAACGTACCGGTGGGTTCTTCGAAGTGACCCGATTTATACTTACGAGCGGGTTTCACACTCGTCCTTCTCGTGTTTCAACATTTCAACTGATTGGGCCGATCACGTTAGATATAATAGGGATCGGATGATGGAATAGTGACTTCAAGCCATCGATCCATATCTAAACGCCATTTGATGATCAAGCAAAAGCCACACTAGCAGACTTGTACGTTACCACTTACTGGAAACCAATGGGCCGTGGCCCTGCCAACTCACCTTCTAAGGTGCAGTGGGTCAGGAACTTCCCTATTATGTGTCATCATCGATATGCAAGCGGTAATTAAACCGGGTGGACTATTTAACAGATCAAGATGGTCGTTTCGACAAATCATTCAGGAAGCCGACAGAAAAAATCGCTATTGAAGTGAGATTGGAAGGCAAAGCACGGATGTTTCCGCGTCACACGGTGACCGCCGGCCAATGAAAGAGTGCACCGCTTATTTTTCTCCACTCGAAAAGACCGTAGCCTAGTACAACACAACCGGTTTGATTCTTCAAAATTCACGGTTACCATCTCGATACCAATGTCTACAACCTAAATGTCAAGGTCAGTAGGTGCCGTGATGCACAACCCCTAAGAGGGAAAATCGGTAGATGCCGAGTCGCTCTTTGCGGCCGTCTCATCCTGATGTGATCCAGGGGGGGCATCATTATACGACTGGCACTGAGGAGGATCTCGGTGATGTAGTTCACCGCATGGGTTCTGAGGGGCGTTCTAAACATTTTTAGGGAAACCGATCCAGGATTATAGAGCAGTAGCGGATCTACGAAGGTACCCGCCCATACGTGAAGTGAAATAACGGCCTACACACATCGTCTCTTATAAGGGGGTTTGACGTATGTTTCACTCGTAGTTACTCTGAATCTCGGCTGCCTGCCTGGAATGGGGATAAACTGGCGGCCTCTCTCACCGGGTTGCTCTGAAGGTAAAGTTTCAGTCAGCGAATCTGGCATAGCGCTGTCGTGCGCGGCTTCTAGCGGCGGGGTGAACAACCCTTCAAACGGCACTGTCCATAATGCGCTAGCACTTACCGTCGCGGCATCCGACAAACTGAAGCCGGCATTCTTTGCCGAACAGCGCATCGTAGAGTTTGTCCGCATCCTCTGCGCTAAGACCAGATATACCCTTGTCTCTATCGCGCACGACGCCTTCCGGCCAATTGAGGATCTTGTAGCCTTGCCTCCGCAGGTCACCTCCCAAGGTAGACCAAGGGAGACGATCCTTGGGTAATCTGAACCCGATTTCACCTGTATTGAGAGCGATCGACGACTCGTACGCATGATCTACGAGATGACAAAAACTGACGCAGCATTTCTACAATTCTCTGCTCGATTTTTTCGATCTTGCGGCTCTTTCGTGGATCACCACTTGATGTGGAACGAAAAACCACCGTCGAAGACTCGATCGGCCTGTAGGAATGGTAATGAAAGACATGTCATACCGATAGAAAGGAGAAGCCCGAATCTCACTCAACTTGTAACGAGTACAAGCGGTAAAGAGAATTCGAAAACCGTGTGGTATACTCACACCAAACTGGTATCAAAATTGACACCAGAACCAGTCAATGGACTGTTTCGCATATCCGGAGGTACAAGCGAGAGAACAAAATCAACTGATATACGAAGTCCCTTTGAAGCTGCGAGCTCAACCTTATGGGACGAGTATTGAACAATGAACGAGAGGAAAACGAACGAGTATCGTTACCAATCTGCGTAGATGAAGTTCAAATATCCGCTGGCATTCTTGAGGGCCGAGAGAGGGGTCAGGGAGGATGGACTCCAAATATACATCTTGTGACAGGGTGTCCAAACCACGTTCATGCTCTGGAATGCGAGGCATATCCATAGTCCGCCACAGTGGCAATGGATTTTCAGGCAAGGCGGCCGGATGAGTGCGAACTAGTGCGTTTACCTCGAAATGAGGTGAGTTTGGAGCGGCAAGCTATGGTTTGTGATAACTCACATCATGGTTATTATGCAAGTCTTGTTCAATGAAGGGGAAGTGTACTGGATCTGGTGGTGGTGGTGGCGGTGGTGGTGTCTGAGCGCCGCATGCGACACTGCTAACTAGTAAGTGGGGGAAGTCGAGACAAGTCTGTATGGGGGCAACGATTCGAGGTGAGGACAAGTGGTGGAATGCATTCAATGTGCATTTACCCGACTTTCAATGACCGCGTCGAACTGTGGCGGTCGCCACAAGTATATCTTTCCGGTGTATGTCGCCGACGCCGCTAAATCATCTGAAGGAGAAAAAAAAACTGCCTTGACGCGTTCATCATGTTGTATAGGTTGTCCCACACTATGTCCAGTATTTGCATCCCAAAAACGAACGGTTTTATCGCTGGATGCACTGGCAACGGTGGATTCATCCGGAGAAAGAGAAAGGGAAATTATGAAATCGGTATGGCCTGTCCATGGATGCCCAATTTTTTCTCCTGTTCCAGAATTCCAATAGCAGATCGTTCCATCGTACGAGCTGGAAACGAGTCTGTTGCCATGATGTGACCACAAGAGATCGCGGATCCAATCGCTATGGCCCCTTATCGGACCAAGGACAAGTGTACCAGAGGCGACGTGATACACTCGGATGTCCCTTTGGGTTCCGCAGGCAAGTTTGTCACCCTCTGGACAGAACGCCATGCTCAAAACTTCCGTGCCAGGCTTGATGGATTGCGTAACCTGCCAGCTCGTTTCCCTCGCGCGAACAATCACCCTCTTGTTTCCGACCGCAACCAATTGGTCATTCGGCGAAATGGCAATCCTAGGGAACCACTCCGGATGTCTCCATTCTCTGACAAGACGGTGGGATCCAACATCCCATGCTTTGACACCGCCTTCATCGTCACTGCTGATAATCTGCTCGCCATCCCGAGCCACAGCAAGCCTGTACACTCCAGCATTGTGCCGCAGAGGGGGTCCTTCTTGCTCCCCGAGGTCCAGGCTCCAAATCGTGACAGCACCATCGTTATGGCCGGCGACGACTCGTCGACCGCCGGGTAGATAAGCGAGCGCGTTCAGCCCAGACGGCGTCGTGATTACAGGATCTGGCTGAGGATTGTCGTGACAAGGGTGTTCTGATGCGATCCTTGACATGTGATATGACAATGAGTGGTGTTCCCTCGATGTGAGGTTGGATGGAAAGGTGCGGGAGAGATATCGGTGTCGTTTCTGCAACTCCGCAACTTCATCTATCTGTAAGGGAGAGGCAGTGTAGCGCTAGTCATAACAGTCTTGTATGCTAGATGATGCGAACTTTGTCTTGATCAGCAACTAACCTTCGATGACCCGTCTGTCCAGTCACGAGAGATCATTATGGTCCGCGCATCGTGATCCGAGTCAATCTAATAGTCCATGAAGCATCAAAAATAGAATAATACGCATGCCTACACGCCCATACACACCATCTCTTGTGAGGATATCCGATGCGCTCGCTGAAAACTGCATTTGCCTGCCTGTCAGTAGGAATACGTAGTGATCATTCCTGCGCGCCTTTTAGACGCGATACATTTGAGAGAGCAGTATGGCTGACACCAGAGGATCATGGCGAAACAGTAATCTGCCAGTCTCCCAAGTGTGAATATAACTATTTGTCGAAGGGACGATTCGAGCACTTGGCATCTGCCAGACTTGATACCAAGCCCTGAGGAGGGTGGGAGGTGCCGTGAGCAAGAGAAGCAGTTGAACGAAGAGACTGCTGCCTCTGTAGTCGGATCTCAGACTCTATTACTACTATTAGTGACCAGCGCAAGAATATCATCGTCTTAACGTACGTTTGAGTGGACTGCCCTGGAGGCTAAGATTTGAAGAGTCCACCAGATTCCCCCCAGTTATGAATCACGCCGTCACGCAGCAGTTCGGAAAAAATGTGCAAACACAACATTTGACCTCCGGACATCAGAAATTCATCAACTTCATTTCTCGACAATATACACAACATTCGGCAAGAAAAAATGGAGTGGGTCCGGGACACCCTCATGGAAGAGGAAATCCGTACATTAGTGGTCAGAAACAAATCAATCATCAAAGAAAATCCAACATCAACCGCCAAGGGTTGAACATACGACAGCCATGTGGACTAATCAAGACGCGTGGGGTTGTTGAAAACCCTCACTCGCCGTTACATGTACATCAAGAAAGGGAACCAAGAAAATTCAAGAACGCCTCGACGTTTAACCACTCTACCAGATACGCGTCTCGAGCAAGAGATCGCTGTTGCCTTCCAGCCCAATGCATGCCTTGAGGAAAGCATCGAGCGCGTTCCGTTGCCTACCAAGACTGTTGATGACGTCCGTGCCTGGTTTAACCAGAGGCGCCTTGCACATGTAAGACAAGAGCGACAACACCGGGTAAAGCGGCGCGAAGCTGGGCTGGCCAACAGAAACATCGCGGTACCGAATGCGCGTGAGTAACTCCGTCAAGACAGTCAAGTCCAAGATAAGCGGCGTTGCCAACAAGGAATCCTATACAAAAGATGAGACGGGTGAACAAGATGCGAAAACACGACGTACCTCGCACTCGTTAAAGATGTTGATAGTCTGCCTACCACCGCAGAAAATCTCCGAGTAATACTCATCGATAGCCCTCTTTGAGTCCCCAACAGCAGGTACGTACTTGATCACGACGATGTGATCAGGATGTTCGCCTTTGGCGGCTTTACCCTTTGCATCGGAGGTAGGAGGCTTGAAGAGCAAGCGGTTCGCGTTCACCATGTCGTCCACGACGCTGCTCTTGCTAATTTCCTTGCTCTTGAACTGCGGTTCCGCGCTCAAGTTGTGTCCGTCGTTGTTACCAAGGTGATTGTAGGACGCAATAGACAAGGGTTTGATCCCTGCGTTCACGAGGAACTCGGCGAGGACGGACTTGAGTTTCGTCTGACCAGACTTTAAATCATCACCACCAATGAAGGACTTCTCGCGCTCGGCAAGCTCGATGACACCCGGGACAAATGTGTTCTGGGGAGCGCCATTGACAAAAGGTTCGCCCTCGAGGATAGAAGCGACAGCAAAGAGAGTCGAGGGAGACACTTCGGAGTGCGAGGAACGAATGGAAGCGAGTAGGTTGTCGGCGGTATCGTTTACGCCAGGAATGATATCGCTGTAGCGCTCAGTATTGGCAGTCCAGAACACAACCACACGGTCAAGTTCGTTCTCAGCTTTGAAACGACGGATGTCCGCACGGATGTGCTCAAGATGGGCCTGCTTATCAGCGCCCGGGATAACGTTATCGGCACGGGCTTCTTGGTTGGCGGCAATGAAGTCGGAGTAGTAGATAGAAGGGAGAGGAGAGCCTAGGAGAGCCATATGCGGCTTTACTTGACGCTGAAGATCATAGTCAAGGACCCGGGCACGTTCCATGGCACTATCCATGGGGAGACCGGAGATGTCCCAACCCCCGAGGACAAGATCGTTAGGGTGGACCATGGGGAGCACGTCACAGAGGGGAACGTAAATTTCCTTTGCAGTTACAGGCTCAGAACCGAGGCGAACCGTAGAAGCACGAAGGACAGAGCCGATGTAGTTGGGCTGCTGGATGCCATCCTTGGTGTGCCAGGAGATCCCGTGCCTATTTGCCAGGATGGTAGCGCAAAGGGTAGTGCCGTTGTTGCCACCCATCCCGATCATCATAAGGCTGTGAAAGGGGTCGTTAAGGGAATGTCAGGCAAAGAACGACGTCGCAGACGTACCCCGTCTTTCCAACCTTGCGGACCGTCTGGAACTCGAATGACTTTGCGGTGGGGATAACACTGAACTGGCCATCCGAGACAACCACGTCAGCACCGCGATAGGCGTACTTTGCAGTTATATGCTCGTCTGTGTAGGTAGTATTCTCTGAGTTGACCTTGATATACTCTGGGCGGCGAACAGCCGTCGGATGAACTGGGACGATTGATTCGAGCTCAGAGTCGGGGGTGTTGTAACCGGAGGGAGGTGTGTAGCGCTGAGGGGACATGGTGGACGAAGTAGGGGTAGACGAGCGATATCAATACGTTGCAAGGAAACCTGCGCAGGTGTGTTTGGTGCCTCGGTGGGGATTGTGGGTACTACCGAGCTGATTCGAGTACATGCAAAGAGGGAAAAACACTCTTTGAAGTCGAAGATGAGTATCAGTCGACGGTAACGAAGGAAGCTGGAAAAAATCTGGCGCGACTGGAGGGCCTTTTATACGCGAAAATGGGGTGGATTAGGTGTAATACGATAGGGCGCGTAAGAGATGATGATGGTTGAGAAGCAAAAGAGGGCACGAGTGACGGAGTTCGTGAAATTTTCCGAGAAGGCGTTTGAAGTGACGTGGAGCCAATCAGAACGTTCAGTGGCGTATGTTTTACGGTTGTCGCAATTCAACGTCACCGCGTACTTTATCTCTGACAGGTGGAGCATCGCAGCATCATGATCAATCTATCGGGACAAGTCTTGAGGCAATCCTTCTTGACGTATTGATCAATGCAGTATCAACGCTCAGATGGTATGTACGCTTGTGCAGCTCCACTGTCTATATCGAGTCGGAAAATCGAAGTGGGTCTCCCTGCCGAGAAACTTGTTCGCTTATCAACGCACAGTTCTTCACCTCTACCAACTTTCTATGATTCTCAGCGCACATGACAGGTTCAGGCCCGGCAGTGCGAACATTCCAGAGCCATGGTTAACCGATGGGAAGGAATTTCCAGCACTTTGGTCGTGGTCGTGACCGCCAGCAGGATAAAGCTCCAGCCGAGCCGAAAGGGTCAGCCAGCATCTCAAACGGCGCTGACATCGTGGAAGCTCGGGTCCCGCCATTCCAAAAAGTCAAACGTCTTGTCAAGACCCCACAAAGTTCTTACTACCCCTTACTGATAGTTGACCTCACACTTTGAGGTCAAGCCACGCGAGGTGGCCCTTGTTTATGTGCCTTTTATTCCTCGATGATGATCATGCATCTGTTCTGACCTCGTTTGTAGCTCATTGTTGGAGAATCAGGGGCGATGGCAAAACGGAATTCCGATTCTGGTGTTTTTCTCGCGATTAAACGGTTGAAGTGGACATTCATGGGAGCTCACTTGCGCTGGAAGCGCTCGGAATAGCCACCAGACACGTGTCTTTCAGACACCGCCCCAACAATTCACCAAGATCCCAATTTTGCACGCGTTAAAGGTATGTGCCTGATTGCAACACACGTACACTTTAATCCATTTTTAACTTTCGATCAATGTATTTTATTTCAGTTACTTTAATGCCCACCATGGATCACTCGTGATCAGACGCGACGCAGATTAAACGGCGAACGTGCGTGCACAATACCCAGTCGACCGCGTGGCCCCGCTGGTTCTTCGCATTTTGTCTTCTCTTTAGCGTTAAAAATATTCGCACATGATTGGATATAAGGAGGCACCTTGGCGCTCGTATTCTTTAGAGCCACCATGCTGAACTTCCCGGCGTCCCTGGCACTTCTTGCTCTGGCGAGTTCGAAAGGCGTGGCTGCTGACGACGAAATGCTCACTGCGTACACCGCCCCTGGTGCATTCCCTACATCGGCATTCGCGTCGTACTGGAACAATCCGACCGCCACATCTGCACAGCCCCAGCCAGTGGTTTCGGATCCTGTCACGGTATGTGTCATGCATCAATCGCCGCGATCTTATCTTACAATCTAATCACGACAGAATTCCATCTTTCCAGCGAATTTGACGAATCCCGCCTTTTTCCCTCAGGTACACCGATGAAATTCCACCTTGATCACATTGCCAGCGTATTGACTGACACGTGGCTTAGAATGACACCGTCGATCCTCACCCACTTCCGGACCAACTGGGTCCGTCCCAGCTCTTCCAAGAGGCATTCTCACAAATTCAGTCCATTGTCAACAATCCAATGTTGGACGATGAATGTTCCAAATGCCAAGCGGTGATGTCTGTTGCCAAGATGCTTGTGCTTGCGGCCCCAGAAGAAGGGCCTTTCCTCGCTGAAGCGATTTGCGAGTACTTTGACTTTGACCCTTGGGGGTCTACATGTTACGACGAATTCAGCCGTCTCGCTCTTGGATCCACCCTTTCACAGGTCACCGCTCTTGCTGATATGGGTGGATACGATGGACAGGTAGCGTCATTTTGATCTCATCTGTTCGAAAAGTGACACTATCTGTGTATAGCTTTTCTGCTCATACGAAAACCTGTGTCCCATGCCACCGACACTGGAGCTGAATTTGACGAACTGGTTTGCGACACCCAAGCCCGACCCTCTGCCTGCACCAAAACAGCCCAGTGGGGAACGCTTGAAGGTCCTCCACGTGTCTGACCTTCACATCGATCCACGTGCGCCTCCACATTTAGTTCTTTATTGCTTATATCGACGGGATTGTATTTAAGGTTACGCCACCGGATTCGAGGCTAACTGCAGTCAGTATCTGTGCTGTCGCGAGGACGCATACAACGATCACTCTCCCGACCAGGTACTCTTGCCTGCGGCGCGCTACGGATCCTATTGGTGGTATGTTTTTATCATGTTAATCGTGCGAATATGGTCGACCATTCACGTTCGATGACAGTGATTCGCCTGTCTCACTTATCCTTGCTGCTATGGAGGCGATCCCTCATGCAACCGGGACTGTGGAGACTGGTTTCAACTTTTCCTTGTTTACAGGAGATCTGACGGCACACGACAACGATAACCAATATTCCAGGTAGGGTTTTATCAACAGTACTTTTTGTCTGGCTTTGATTATGCAATTGCAGAGCATACGTTGAATATTGCGAGGTAGGGCCAAGTGCTCGG
>JBBPLE010000828.1:0-12681 GCA_038089675.1 Boletales sp. KT-2023b
TCCTTGGAAAGTGAGGACACCAGCATCATATTGCCAGTCGGAGAGGCGAGAGTGGAATCGGGCAGGGATATCACCGGTGGTGGTGTGTAGCACATCCAAGACAAGGGGGTTGGAAGCGGAGGAGGCAGCCAGTTTGGTTTGTAGGGAGGTGTCAATGAGGTTTACAAAAAGAGTGTCAGGGAGGAGAGTTACATTGTCATTATCTTCATCAGTTGGTGGAAGAAGATCTGGACAATGAGAGAGGGCATCCAGTGCAGCAAGGGAGGTGCCAGGGACATGGGTCAAGTGAAGGTCAAAGTCCAAAATGTCAAGCAGCCAATGAGCCTGTCGTCAGTTGAGTTTCTGGGGTTGGCGGAAGTAAGTGAGGTTTTTGTGATCAGTGAAGACTTCGACAGGGAAGGGAGATCCTTGGAGGTAGTGGCGCCAGGCTTTGAGGCCATGAATGACAGCAAGAAGTTCCCTATCGTAAATATCGTAGTTTCGTTCGGTGGGGGAGAATGACTGTGAGAGGTAGGAACAAGGATGCCAATCTCCATTGGTGTCGGTTTGGAGGAGGACTCCACCAGAGGCGTATTTGGAGGCATCAGTGGTGATGGCAAAGGGGCGGGCAGGGTCTGGGAGATGGAGGATTGGACGACTAAGGAATAGTCATTTGAGTTTGTCAAAGGATTGTTGGCAATTGGGAGACCAGTCCCACAGTTGGTTCTTCTTTGTAAGGTCAAGGAGGAGGCGAGCGATGTTGGAGTAGTCGGCGATGAATTGCTGGTAGAAGTTAGCAAACCCTAAGAAAGAGTGGACATCTTTGACTTTGGCAGGGGTTGGCCATTCACGAATACCGTCTAGTTTTACTGGGTCCATGGCAAGTTCATCAGGACGTACGATCATACCAAGGTATTCAACTTCGTTGGTAGCAAACATGCATTTCTCGAGTTTAAGGTGAAGATCTAACTTGGTCATGCATTGGAGTACTTGTTTGGTTTGCTCTTCATGGGTTTTGGTGTCAGGGGAGAAGATGAGAAGGTCATCCATGTAGATGATGAGCCATCCTTCTGTGATCATATCACGGAAGGAGTCGTTCATGAAACGTTGGAAGGTGGTGGAGGAATTGCAAAGACCAAAGAACATGACTGTCAGTTCAAACAGTCCTTTGTGGGTGATAAATGCCGCTTTCCATTGGTGACCATCTTTGATGCAGATGTTGTTGTATCCCCAACGCACATCGAATTTGGTAAAGGTTTTAGCTCCTTTAAGTTTATCGACAAGGTCAGATATGAGGGGAAGGGGGTAGGTGTCACAGATGGTGTGTTTGTTGACGTAGCAATAGTCCTGGCAGGGTTGAAGATCACCATCTTTCTTTTTGACAAAGAAGAAGGGGGCAGCCTGGGGAGAATTGGATGGGTGAATCTTCCCTGCCTTGAGGTTCTCATCAAGGAATGCTTCAGTAGCAGCTTTTTCATCAGAGGAGAGGGGATAGATCTTGCCGACTTTCGGGGTGAAAGAGTCGTCGAGATTAATCTTGTGGTCATATGGTCAGCTAGGGGGAACGTGGTCGGTTGCTTCTTTCGAGAAGACTGGGGCAAAGGATGAGTATTCGGGTGGGAGAGTTGCCTTTGGTTTAGCCTTTTCAGCAGCCATAGCTAGCTCAGTGGCGGTCGTAATTTTAGCAATGGTGGTGGAGGGGATAAAGTGAGATCTGCAGCGCATGATCCGATTGATGATTCAGTTGTCGTTGGCTTGTTGGAGGTATCGGGCTTCGGTGTCTTTCTTCATGTAGTCATAGAGATGTCTGTCCCAGATGGAGTCGATTTGTACATGTCGAGGTGGGCGAGGGGTCAGTGTCTGGGGTTTAGGAGTCGGTTTAGTACGATTGTAATACAGCTCCTGGGATTGATCGGAGTCAAGGGAGATTGACAGCTCTCGCTTGGTCCAGTTGATGGTAGGATTGGCTTGCCTAAGCCAGGGGAGTCCAAGGATTATGTTCTCCTTTCCACAGTTAAGGATGTAGAACGTGACACAGTGCATGAGTTGTTTAATTTGGACATAGAGTGTGGTGGAAAAACGGATAAGACCGTTCTTGTTTGAGGATTGGTCTACATTTTTGATGGTGATGGGGGAGGGGAGTTGTTCTTTCAGGAGATGATGTTTTTGAACAAAGTCCCAATCAATGCAAGAGATTTGTGCTCCAGAGTCAACAAGAGCATGAGTTCCAATGGCTTTTAGGTGCAACGGTTCGATGATTTCAATGGGGATTTGCATAAACTGTTTGGTAATCGACAATACAAGTACAGGAGCACATGTAAAAGAGGGAGAGCCTTGCGTTGGGGAAGGTCTCTGTTTTAAAAATCCTCATTGGAAGGTACAAAGGAGATTCTTGCTATGGTTTCTTCTTCATCATCATCCTCAACTTCTACTAGCCTGGGGACTTCTTCAACCTTTCTAACCTTCCTTTCTCCAGTCTTCTTCGGCTGGGAGGGGAAGTTTGGGCAATCGCCTGAGAGGTGTCCAGGTTTTTGGCAATGGAAACAGAGTCCTTTAGTGACACAACATTTTCATTCTTCTGGAGTTAACTTTGATACCTTGATGGCATCAACGTCCATAGCGTCAGGGTCTTTCTGGGGGCAGGAGGAAGAGGAGGAGAATGAATGGTAGGGGGGGGTGGTCTTGCCTCGTCTTGCCATGTCGTTGGCTCTTCCCCATTGGGTGAGGAAGTGAGTGGACTTGGCGTACCATTTGTCAATTTTTGTGGGGATGGTGTCCATAGACATGATGCGACACATGAGTTTGGTGTAGATGCCAGTGGAAAAGTATCTGATGAGGACGTTTTGGTTGGTGATCCCGCAGATCTGGACATGGTTCCAGAATTCGGAGATGTATTTTGTGAGGTCAGAGAGGGAGGGTTTTCCTTCTATCTTGGTAGAAGAGAGCCAGGTGATGGAGAGGGTGATGGTGTCCTTGTGTTCAAAGGCGGTGTTGAATTCAGTGATAAAGTCCACATAGGTTCCGAAGCCTTTGTTTCCACTGAGAGTGGCTTTTCAGAAGGCAGAGGCCCAAGTAAGGGCAGCTCCTTTAGTCATGTACAAAAGAGCGAAGGCGATCTTCTTGGCGTCTGTGGTATAGACTTCTTCGTTGACAAGGAGGTAGGTTTGAACAGAGTCCAACCAGATCGTGGCTTTGGTGTAGTCGCCATCAAAGTTTTCAGGGGCACCAATGCAAAGTTCGACTGGTTTTGAGGTCATGGTGGAGCAGGGTGGTTGTGGGGGAAGGAAGGGGGGAAGTGGATGTGAGGGAACGAACTGACAAGGGGGAATGGGAGTGGGGGATGGGGGAGGAAGGAGGAGAGGTCTGGTTACAGTGGGGGTGGGGAGAGGTGGAGTTGGTTCCCTAGGAGAAACATCTGGGGCAGGGGTGAAGGTTTCATCGTCTGATGATTCAGGGGATTCAGAGGGGACTCGGTAAGAGTGTCATAGTGCCTGTTCAAGGGCTCCTGGTGTTCGGGGGGAGGAAATGGTGAGAGACTACAGTGATGGTAGCTCAAAAAGAGGAGCTTAGTCCTTTTGTTACGCTTGGTCTGGGTAGGAACGAGCATAGGCTCAAAGAACTAATAGTGGGTCAAAGGTTCAAGGGATTCGGACAAGGGAGGCTTGCCAAATAACAAAGAGGTCGCCCAATGATAGAGCTGACGAAGGGGTTCAAGAGATTCGTTCGACGATAGAGTCGATGAAGCGTTCAAGAGGTTTGTCTGACGATAGAGTCGACGAAGGGTTCAAGGATAGTTGTCTGACAATGAGGTCGATGAGGGTTTCAAGGGTAATCGTTCAACGGTGAGGTCGATGAGGGATTCAAGGAGGTCAAGGTAGAATTGAGCAGGACTAAGCTAAGCTTACATCGAGTAAGATGATGGCTTAAGTACTGCAAAGAATAGAAACTAATAGAAGGTCATGGAAGGTTGGTTACTAAGCAAAGTGAAGATAGAACCTTCCACGAGAAATAGAAGTGTAGATAACAAGAATAGAAAGCAGAAATGAAAGGTGTGCGATGAACATGTTGTATGTTCTAGAGCACTCTGAAGAAAGTAAAAGATACTGGGTTGGGCTAGTCTATTGTATCGATGAACAAGAAGTGAAAAGAAGTGAATTGTAACAGGCAGAGGGGGGTTGGGGAGGGAGGAGGGGTCTGGTTATGATGGGAGTGAGGAGAGATGGTGTGGGTACTCTGAGAGAGGTTTCTGGGGCTAGGGCAAGAGTTTCTTCTTGTTCAAGGGAGTCAAGAGGGACATTGAAATCTTTGTTTGAATGTTTAGTGGAGGGGGGGGATTCTGAGGGAACTTGATAAGAGCATCATAGTGCCCTTTCTAGGGCTCTGGGTGTTCAAGGGGAGGAAATGGTGGGAACTACAATGATGGTAATCCAAAAAGAGCAGCTTAGTTCTTTTGTTATGCTTGGTCCAGGTAGGAATGAGCATAGGCTCAAAGAACTAACAACTAAGTCAAGGGTTCAAAGATATGTGGACAAGGAGGCTTGCTGGAGGGTCAAGGATTCAGTCAATGATAGAAGTCAAGGAGATTTCAGAGAGGTTGTCCAATGAAGAAGTTGATGAAGAGGTTCAGAGAGTTTGAGAGAATTGAGGTAAGATTGAGCAGGACTAAGCTGAGGATACATCAAGTATAATGGCGGCTTAAGTACTATGAGAAATGGAAACTAATGGAATGTTATGGAAGGTTTGTTACTAAGCAAATGAAGATTGAACATTCCATGAGAAACAGAAGCACAGAAAACAAGAATAGGAAGTGGAAATGAATGGTGTGCAGCAAACAGGTTGTATGTTCTAGAACACTCTAAAAAAGAAAAAGATACTGGATTGGGCCAGTCTATCATACACAGAAGTGAAATGTAACAGACCCGATTTTGGTACATGAGAATACCAGCATCATATTTCCAGTCAGAGAAACAAGAGCAGAGTTGCATGGGAACTTCTCCAATGAGGGCTTGGAGGGAGTCTAGGATGAGGGGATTGGTGGCAGAGGAGGAGTGGAGTTTATCCATTAGGGTGGTGTCAATCATGTTGACAAATAGGAAAGGAGGGAGCAACATTATGTCATGATTGTCCTGTTCATCATCAGGGACTAGATTGGGGCGATGGGAGAGAGCATCAGGGCCTGCCAAGTCTTTTCCAGCTACATGAATCAACTTTAGATCAAAGTTGGCAAGATCAAGGAGCCATTGTGCCTGTCATCAATTTAGGTTTTGAGGTTGTTTAAAGTATGTTAGATTCTTGTGGTTGGTAAATACTTGGACTGGGGTGGGGTGGCCTCAAAGATAGTGTTTCCACATCTCGAGTGCTTGGATAATAGCAAGAAGTTCCTGATCATAGATGTCATAGTTATGTTCAGCTGGAGAAAAGGATTGGGATAGGTAGGAACAGGGTTTCCATTTTCCATTTTCATCAGTTTGGAGGAGAATACCTCCAGAAGCATATTTGGGGGCATCAGTAGCTATGGCAAATGGTTTGCTAAGGTCTGGGAAGCAAAGGATAGGTTGTTCAAGGAATTTGGTTTTGAGTTTAGTAAAGGCAGTGTTACATTCAGGGGACCAATCCCAAGTGTGGTTTTTTTGAGTTAGGTCAAGGAGGGGGCATGTGAGATTGGAGTAATTTGGGATGAATCATCTGTAAAAGTTTGCAAACCCCAGGAAAGAGCAGACATCTTTTCCTTTGGCCAGAACAGGCCATTTCTGAATGCCATCTAGTTTGACTGGGTCCATTTTGAGAGTTCCTGGTTTGACCATCATCCTTAGATATTCCACTTCTGAGGTGGTGAATTTGCATTTTTCCAGTTTAAGATGAAGGTCAACTTCCTTCATTCATTGGAGGACACTTTTGGTGTATTCTGTGTGAGTCTTTTGATCTGGGGAGAAGATGAGGAGATCATCCATATAAATGATCAACCATCCTTCAGTAATCATCTCTTGAAAGGAGTTGTTCATAAAATGTTGGAATGTGGGAGGGGAGTTGGATTGTCCAAAGAACATGACTGTTGGTTCAAAAAATCCTCAGTGGGTGATGAAAGCAGCTTTCTGTTATGATCTGTGATACCCCCCTATCTTTTCTTCCCACTTTACATCTTAACATCTCTCAGTCTTCTTTTGATTCTCTTGCTATGTGACATGGTAACATTGATATCCCTTCACATTCTAGACTTTACTGTGTCTACTTACACTTACTATCTATTTTTACATAGAGATCTCTGATTCCTTTCCTATGTGTTTCCATTCATACAGCCTACAATATTTATTCCTCCTGTTTTCCCATCATCACTCATAGCCATAGATCACAGCACCTCTGCACAGTCTTGCACAGGACTATACTTAGTTTACACAGCCTTAAGGCTATCTGTTGACTCCAGGTGACTTAGTATGACTAGCACCTTGTAGTATAAATACTGGCCATTCATGTACAGTAACTCCTAAGCAATTCCTACCTTAGGTTTTTGCCTTCACCTCTAGTCCTCCTTTGAGCCAGTCCCTAAGTTTGGCCTTAGTGCCTCCTCCTCATCATCCTTAGTTCCCACCACCCAGAACCTTTGTGATCCTTCTGGGAGAAGCCTTTGACATCATCTGACATAACCTTGAAATCTTCATCCATTGGAACCCTTTGTCCTCATCTCCAACATCCCTGACTTATATCAGTATGTAACCCTCAACCCCTGTCCTTGACCTAGGCAATTATTGTTAGGTCTGCATTTGTCCCTACCCAGGCCAAGTGTAACAAAAGGAATTGCTTCTCTTCAATAGGACTACTATCTAGTAGATCCCACCATTTCACACCAGCACCCCAGAAACCCTAGGCCTTTGGGCAACCTTCACACCCCAGACTCATGCTTCTACCAGGAACACATTCAAGAAACCCACCCCTCAGACTCAGACTCTTCACACCACACCACCCCAGCACCTACTGACACAGAAGACAAGGATCTCTATATCCACATCCATGAGAATCCCCTAGACACCCACCTCTCCAACAAACTCTCAGCACAACTATCCTTCACCAGAGAACCCACACCACCTTCCCCATTAACTCTCACACATCACCTCCATTTCACTGGAGGAACCATCCCATCCACCATTGTTCCCACACCAGTTCTCCACCCACAGATTCTACCCCCATTCCTCCCACTTGCAGAACCATTGTCCCCAGTTCCCTCTGTCAATATGAGTGATCAAACTCATCCCATCAAACCCATAGAACTCTGCATCACCTCTCCTGATCATTTTGATGGGAGCTATGCCACAGCCAAAGCCTGGCTAGCCTCAGTAGCATTCTACTTCATGGTCAACAAAGAAGTATACAACGTTGATACCAATCAAGTGGTGTATGCTCTCTCCTATATGACTAAGGGATCTGCTGCCACTTGGGCAGCAACCTACCACATTAAAATCTTAGCCAACAAGGAAGAAATCAAATGGGACAATTTCAAAGAAGCTTTTGAAACCACCTTCTACCACCATGATAGCAAAGCTGTGTCCATCACTGCCCTTAATTCGTTACAAATGAAAGGGAACTCTATGGCTGATCTCACCCAATACATTGCCAAATTCAGAAATCATGTTCAGATCTCTGAAATCTCTGATGAAAACATCCTAATCAGGTACTTTGCTGCCAGTGTCATGATAAACCTCATAAAGTGCATCATGTCTATGGACACCATACCAACCAAAATCAAGGATTGGTACAACAAGGCTGTTTACTTCCTTAGCCAATTCCAGAAAGCCGATGAGATCACATGCTCCAGCCAAAACCCCTCTCACACTCTGTACCAATCTTTCCAATCACACTCCCACACTCAACCTGCATGTGACCCTAATACAATGGACATTGATGCTATCCAAATCAGGAGATTAACCCCAGAAGAACATAAACATTGTTTTGAAAAGGGGTTATGCCTCTGATGTCATCAACCCAGACATAATGCAAATAAATGTACCAAGTTCCCCAGCTGTTCCACCCCCAGAAACATCCAACAAACTAGTACCACCACCCCCATAGAGGAACTCAAAGAATGCAACAACAACAATATGGAAGTCAACTGTGTCTCAGGTTTTTAGAGAGGAGGTCCAACCCAACATGGGCCCCCTCCCCAACTAGATGTGCTCCTGTACTTATCTCTCAGAATGATTGAAATGCTATTTATCTCCCTGTTTTGATCCTGAGCACATCTCAAGATGTTGGAACCTGAGCACTGGTAGATTCTGGAGCAACTATCTCTTGTATCAACTGGCATTTTGCCAAAAAATGGAAACTCCCTCTCAAAAGACTCCCCACTCCCATTCCTGTCAGAAATGTCAACCAAACCAGAAACCAGAATGGTGACATCAAATTCACCACTTATATCCCAGTACATCTTGACAACATCACCCAAAGAATCCACTTCCACATAATGCACTGCAGAAGGGAAAACATCATCCTAGGACATCCCTGGTGAAAGAAACCAACCCCATGATTGATTGGATCAAAGGGACCATGTCAATCCCTGACAGACAAGATCAAACCAAAGAATTATACAACCCAAAGACCTCTCTCTGTCCCATGAACCATACTCCACTAAATCTAGATCAAAAGGAAAGTCTACTCTACCAATACCTAGACCAAGAAGGACCCTTGGACTTTTGCAAATGAGCTATGATGAATCGGATCACCCACCAAGCCATCCAGTTTGGATTCCAACATCCATTCAGAAAAAGTTATGTCCAAGCCTTTACCACCACAACCAAATTAGCCATTGAGGCAAAAAAAAACCAACCACACTGTCACCCTCCCCTCTGAATACAAAGAATTCAAAGAAGTATTTGCAGAAAACGCTGCACATTGCCTTCCTCCCTCCTGATCATATGATCATGAAATAAACCTTGATGAAACCTTCATACCTAAAGTCTCCAAAATCTATCCCCTTACCCCTGAAGACTGAAAAGCTGCCAATGACTTCATCAATGAGAATCTTAAATCCAGAAAAATCTGTCCATCAAATTCCCCACAGGCCTCCCTTTTCTTCTTTGTCAAAAAGAAGAATGGAAGACTCTGCCCTTGCCAGGATTATAGATATCTCAATGAACACATCATTAAAGATGCCTATCCCCTTCCCCTAATCTCTGGCCTCATCAACAAACTCAAAGATGCCAAGGTCTTCACCAAGTTTGATGTCTGATGGGGATACAACAACATTCAGATCAAAGATGGACACCAATGGAAAGCAGTGTTCATCACCCACCAAGGACTCTTTGAACCAACAGTCATGTTCTTTGGACAATCTAATCCCCCCCCACATTCCAACATTTTATGAATGACTCCTTTTAGGACATGATCACCAAAGGATGGTTGATCATCTACATGGATGACCTCCTTATTTTCTCCCCCAATCAAAAGACTCATATTGAGTGCACAAAGTGTGTTCTCCAACAAATGAAGGAACTTGACCTTCATCTCAAACTGGAGAAATGCAAATTTGCCACCTTGGAAGTGGAATACTTAGGAATGATAGTCAAACCAGGGACCCTCACAATGGACCCAGTCAAATTGGATGGCATTCAGAAATGGCCTGTTCCAGCCAAAGTAAAAGATGTCTGCTCCTTCCTGGGATTTGCAAACTTCTACTGACAATTCATCCCAAACTATTCCAATCTTGCACAACCCCTCCTAGACCTAACCCAGAAAAATCAAGCTTGGGATTGGTCCCCTGAATGCAACATCGCCTTCACCAAGCTCAAAACTAAATTTTTGGAACAGCCAATTCTTCATTTTCCTGATCTAAGTAAACCCTTCACTATTGCCACAGACACTTCCAAATATGTCACTGGAGGTATCCTCCTTCAAACTGACAAAAATGGGGATTGGAAACCTTGCTCCTACCTCTCCCAGTCCTTTTCACCTGTGGAACAAAACTATGACATCTATGACCATGAACTCCTTGCCATCATCCAAGCCCTCAAAATGTGGAAACACTATCTATGAGGCCACCTGTTATGCTTGGTCCAGGTAGGAACAAGTGTAAGCTCAAAGAACTAACAATGAAGTCAAGGGTTCAAGTGTATTCAGACAAGAGAGCTTGCCAGAAGATCAAGGGTTCTGCAAATGATAGATGTTGATGAGATTCGAAGAGGTTGTCTGACAATGGAGTCAATGAAGGGGTTTGAGAGAGTCATCCAATGATGAGGTCAACAAAGGAGTTCAGAGGTTCAAGGGGATCAAGGTAAGATTGAGCAGGACTAAGCTAAAGATACATCAAGTAGAATGATGGCTTAAGTACTGCAAAGAATGGAAGCTAATGGAAGGTCATGGACAGTTTGTTACTAAGCAAATGAAGATAAAACCTTCCATGGGAAATAGAAGCATAGATAACAAGAATAGAAAATGGAGATGAAAGGTGTGCGATGAACATGTTGCATGTTCTAGAGCACTCTAAAGAAAGCAAAAAGATACTGGGTTGGGCCAGTCTATTGTAATACAAAGAAAAAGAAGTGAATTGTAACATTACCTCTGGAGTACATTTGAAGTTATGATGAAGAATAAATTAAAAGAAAAGATCAGAGATCCATGCACCTGTCTCCACCAAGGGAACCAGTCATGTTGGCATACACTGAGTCATCATATCCCAGGTCATTGTCATTCAGGTCTAAGTCAGTGAGGTCGGGAGAGGGAGAGGGGCAACAATGACAGTGATGGGGATGGAGGGGTTGACAATGATGATAGGATGGAGGGGGAACCTGTCTGGGAGCTGAGCTAGAACCAGAGGACAGGGGATTGGAAAGCTGTTTGACAAGAGGTTGGGGCAGGGATTGGGGAAGAAAGCCTGAGTGCCTAGAGCATGTGGAGGAAGCTAAAGAGGAGGAAGAGGAATTTACAGGGTTGAGGGTATGTGGATGAGGATGACAAGGGCAGCAATGTTGGGTGTGGCCAGGGTGGTGATGAGCACAGTGCGGGCAGATGTAGTATGGACAGTTGATGCAGATGTGAGAGAGTCAGTGGCAATGGAAACACACCTGGCTGTAGAGGTAGTGGTTGGGGGAAAGAGGTACATTATGTTGTCCTTCCCAACTAATTTCTGCTTGTTCCATTATGGCTAGTTCCTCAAGGGGTGAGGGGTTCCTCAGAAGCTTCTGGAGATGGGTTCTGGTGGAGGCAGTGGTGTTTGTCAAGCTCTCGGGTATAATGTAGAACATCCTTGGCTAGTTTGTCCATTTCCAATTGGTGCATGATGGAGAGGATGAGGTTGGTCAGCTCAGTGCAGGTTTCATGAAGGGCAGTGACATGTTCTGTGGGGTAATCTGACATCTGGTTGGCAAGGGGGTAGAGGCTATGGATTTCTTGGAAGAGGAAAAGTAGAGTATCAAGAGGGGAGAAAGGTTCTAAATGAGTGCAGAGGGGGATAATGAGATGGGGGGTTTCAAGAAGGAGCATTAGAGAAGATTGTTCAGTGATAGGGAAAGGATCAGGGTGGATGTGTTGGGCATAGAGTGGTAATTTGACAGAGACCACTGGGTTCAGGTTGAGAGCAGGGAGATGCAGAGGGGGAGATGCAGGTTGGGGAATGCCTAGGTTGTAATTAGTGGAGTCGAGGCCTTGAATACAATAGAGTAAGGGGGTGGTCCAGCCAGTGGTAGCTGCTGTGGGGGAAGGGGATCTAGTGGGAGCAGACATGTTTGGGTTTCATGGACAATGTGGGGGATGAGGAGGGGAAGACCTGAGGGTGAAGGGCTTTATAATCAGATAGAATTTCCTTGGCATGGTTAAACTCCGATTCAGGTAGCCATGAGTCATCTTTGGCCAAGTATCCCTTCCATCGGACCAGGAATTTTCAGTTATTCAGGGTTCCATGATGTCAGATAATCTTTTCCATTTCATATTCCTCTTCTCCATTGATAAGGTCAGGTGGAGGGGAAGGGAAGTTTGGCCCGTGTATGTCATTTTCATGATAGGGCAATAACAGAGAGGCATGGAAGACTGGGTGTATTTTCCATGTGTGTGGGAGGTGGAGTTTATAAGTAAGGGAGGAAAGGACCTGAGTAATGGTAAATGGGCCTTCTTGTTTGGGAGTGAATTTTGGATGGGAGATAAGATGTTTCAGATTTCAGGCTTCTAGCCAAACCTTGTTGCCTTTATGGAAGGGAGTGAATTTCCCATGGAAATGGGATTTCATAACTTGTCTGGCCAGTTTGTGGGCCGCCAGGGCTTCATCCCTAGCTGTGGAGAGGAGTTTGAGTCGTTCTTCGACTGCAGGGAGGTTGGTTTCAGTGATGATGGTGGGAAGGGGGTGAGGTTCAAATCCCATCATGAGGAAGAATGGGGATTTGTTGGTGATGGAATGGGGATGATGATTGTGTGCAAATTCAACATGGGAGATGAGGTTAGACCATGTGGAAGGGGAATTGCCACAGAAGATCTGAAGATAGATTTCTATTTCTTGGTTTACCTGTTCAGTTTCTCCATCAGATTGAGGGTGGTATACAGTGGAGAGGGAGAGGTTGTATCTGAGGAGTCATCCAAGTTCTTTTGCAAAAGAGGAGGCGAACTGGGGTCCATAATCCAAGATGATTTTGTCATAGAGGCCAAACTGGGTGTAAACTTTGTAGAAAAAGAGGGAGGCAATTCCTTTGGTGGAGATGGATTTCTTGGTAGGGCAGAGAATCACCCCCT
>JBBPLE010000829.1:0-12652 GCA_038089675.1 Boletales sp. KT-2023b
CATAGTCTGCAAGCTTCCTTTTGAGGTAAAGCCAGACATGTTCTATGGGGCTAAGGTCTGGAGACTGTGCAGGCCATACCATAGTCTTAAATTCCTGCTCTTCTAGCCACTCCTTGACCTTCTTGCAAGTGTGCTTGGAATCATTATCCTGCTGAAAGATGGTATCAGGAGGATTAAACCCATGAAATTCCAGGGTATTCTGAAGTTCATCCTTCAAAATTTGAAGGTAAAGGTCACCATCTATCCTACCATCAATCTTGGCAGCATATCCAACCCCATTCCAGGTTATACAGCCCCACATCATCAAGGAACCACCACCAAACTTCACTGTCCCCTTCACCAACCTGTCACTAAGTCCCTCTCCTGCCTTTTTCCATGTCCATTTGCACCCATCTGACCCTAGGCAATTGGTTTTGGTCTCATCTGACCATATTACCTGCTTCCAGTCCTCCAGAGTCCAGTTTTTGTGTGCATAGGCAAAGTCCAACTGTGCTTTGTGATGCTTTGCTGAGAGTAGAGGTTGTTTAGACTTGACTACAGCCTTCATACCAACATTTTTCAAGTGACAATGGACTGTATTAGGATAGAGGGATTGGTTGGTGATGGTGGAGAGGGTTTTGGTGACTTGAACAGCATTCTCTGCCTTGTTACTAGTGATTAGACACACAGCATGCTGGATATCAGTAGAGGAAAGCTTGGATGGATGGCCTCCAAGTGACTTCTGAAGGGTAGAATGCTCCTTGGAACAAAGCCTGGAGATGGTAGCAGTACTCAGACCAGTACTGGATGCAATAGAGCAGACAGAGAAACCAGAATCCAGCTGAGAGAGAATATTATCTTTTGGGTATCAGAGAGAGGTCACATGATGATAGTAGTTGGAAGTCAAGAAGCATAGGAACATTTTCAAGCTCAGACATCATGCACATATGTGTTTCTTTGTTTGTAGCATCAAATAACATCAACTATCAGTTCATTTCATAGAGATCCTATGGTTCATAACAAAAGTCCCAAAACTGTTACAATGGAGTTCTTGTTTTCAAATGGCCATATCTCTGCCATTCCTGGATGGAATCACATGACCCAGGGTTCAATAGGTAGCCAGGAGTGTGTACTACTATTTGTCCCACCAATGCTAAGCATAAATCCCACGGGTGTTTGTGGTGCACTTTGCACACCATGTTAGGGTTAGCACATTGTAATGGTTTTGGGAGTCACTGTATGCCAGCATGACATCCAAGAAAGGAAAGGTCAGTTGGTATCCTCCAGTGGCTGAGTACAGCTGAAGTTCAAGCAGGTAGCTGAAAGTCATTAAGTCAAACTAAACTGGGCCTAAAGAATCAAAAGAAGACTGAAAGATTATAAGGTAACAAAGAGAGAAAAGATAGGGGGTCCTGATGGATTGTAACATGTCTCAGCTGTGCCAATCAGCATATCATCTCCACCTGGGTACTTTCCATGGAACACCCTAGACTTGCCCTGGAACACCACCAGGCATATGTCATGTCCCCTGAAATCATTGCCACCACCAAGGTCTTTGATGAGACCTTCTTCCTCATCTGCCTCCTCTCACTCAGCTATCACTCCTCCAACACCCCCCTCTGGACCATCATTGGTCAGTTAAGGGAAAAATCCCTTGACAATCTATACCATCTAGAGCTCAGACATACTGTATGATTGAACATATTATCCCTTATGGCACCATTGCCAAAGTCATCACCATCATAGCCCTTAATGTTGTTGCTGATGAACAGTGCACATACCTTCACAGTTGCCCAGCCTTTGTCCCCCACATTCCCTCCTCCCTCATTGATTTCATCACTCCCCTTCCCTCTTTTCATCACCAGGACACACCCCACCCAAACCAGGAGAATATTCCCCCTGTCACTGCCAACTTCCAACCCCACCACACTCCCACCAGCCTACAAGTTGTGACCATGCTCTTGGACTTATCCAGGCACCACACTCACACTCCCATGTGTCACCTTCACCTGGTCAGACCCCCCACCCCACACCCCCATGGTACCCACACCCCATCAGATTCCAGCACCACCACTAACTGGGATGAAACCCCAGCACCCCTGCCACCCCTGCCTGTATCTCTTGCTGTAACAAGTGTTGATGAATTGGTCATCATACCCTTAACTGCCATTGTCATTGCTGTGACCACTGCCATTGATGTGCCCCCAGACATATCCACTGATCCTGCCTCCACTGACCTTGGCCTCACTGCACCAATGCCTGGGGATCTGACCCTGACAACCTCCCTGTCATTAACCACCATGGTTGTGAAAAATGTGGTACCCTCCACAGCCACAATATTGGATATGATGGCTATTACACTGGCTGGCAGGACAACAGCTGAGGTGATGAAGATGTGAACCAGAACAACATCATCAACAATGAAGAGGCCACCTTCAACCAATGTGAATCCAGGGGCTTCACTATACAAAGGGGGTAATGTTACAATTCAATCAGACCCCCTATCTTTTCTTTCTTCACTACCTTATTCTCTTTCACAGTCTTCTTTTGATTCTCTATCTATGCAATACAGTAACATTGACATCTTGCCACATTCTAGATTTTACCATGTCTATTTGTGTCTTCTTTCTATTTTCACTTAGAGATCTCTGATCATTTTCCTATGCATTTCCACTTGCACAGCCTGTGCTATTTATTTCTTCACATTCCCATCATCATTCATATAGCCTTTGATCACAGCACCTTTACATAGGTTTATACTTAGATTGTGTAGCCTTATGGCTATCCTCTGACTCTAGATGACTCATTATGACTAGCATTTAGTAGTATAAATACTAGCAAACCATGTACAGTATTCTCTAAGCAATTCCTACCTTAGGTTTTCACCTTCACCTTTGTCCTCTGAGTCTCCCCTAAAATTGGCCTTAGTGCCTCTTCATCATCATCCTTGTCCTTGTCCACCCAGAACCTCTATGATCCTTCTGGGAAGTCCTTGATGTCATCTGACATAACCCTTGAACCTTCATCCACCAGAACCCTTTGTCATCATCTCTGGAAGTCCCTGACTTACATCAATACATAACCTGTGACCCTTGTCCTTGACCTAGGTGAATACTGCTAGGTCTACACTTGTATCTACCTGGGACAAGTGTAACAACAAGAAGCATCACAGAAAAAACAGAAGCATGCTAATCCCATGTGTGGTATTGCAAGGGTTTGTAACCAATATATCATTTTCAAAAAAATGCATTATAATGGATTACAACACTTCTGTTTTTCTGTGATGAACATGTGTTGACTTCTTTCCCCCCCAGACAAACAAACAATTGCACATGCATGTGCAGTGCAGTGTACACCTTACAAGGCCAATGGAACTGATGCCTCATCCATCAAAAGAAGACAATGAACAATGGGAATCTACTACCATCACCATCCAAACACCTCATGAAACTCAATGTCACCCACTGCATGCTTGTGCTGCATGTTGAACATCTGCATGACCTCACTCACACTTGCAGCAAGCAATGCCAGCCCACACATGCCCATGAATGCACTGCTGCACCCACCCACTCTGTGCATCAAGCCAATGAGCACATTGAGGTGTTTTGCCAGGTCTGGGTGTCCAAGGTGCAGGCCAAGCCCAAGAGGGAGGTACTGGCCATCTAGTGAGCACTTCAATGCACACATGTGGCAGACAGAGATGCACAGCCATGCAGCAGTGCTTTGGGACATGAGCATGGTGAAGAGTGGGATCATGGGGGCAAGAGAGCCTGTGTGTGTGGCATGTGAGGTGAGTTGTAGCACCAACAAAGATGGAGACATGGGCAAAATGGATGTACCAACATTGGTGATGCTCCAGACAATGTCTATGTCAGTGATGTCACTGGGATTGCCCGGTCAGACAAGATCTTGGATGACAAAGAGCACAAACATCACACTGCTGCCGCCAATGACAAACATGGCACTGGAGTAGCTTGACATGACAGTGTGTCTGACACTGCCTGGGATGATGGTTAAAAAGAGTAGAATATGTGGGACACACAAGCACATTTCATAGGAACCCCTGACCATCACCTTGACTGTCCTGCCAAGCTCCTATCCATGATCACCATATGTTGACATGTTTGTCATCTTGTCCATCTTGATCATCCATCTTCTGGCTTTTTTACACAGAAACACAAGACCCTCATCCATCTCACTGACACTGGCAATCGTGAATGGATGTGCTTCAGTCATACTCCAAATACCCATCATGGTGGAGAAGACATGCAGACAGTCATGCTGATCAGCATGCCATCCAACATTGATAGAGAGCATCTTGACTTGAGTAAGCCCCAGTTCAGGAATTGGATGGAGGGTAGCTGTTGTAATGCATGTCTTGATTGTGCAAACAAGGTGATCAAGACCATAGAAGATACATACTGCAATAACATAGGATACACAGATGGATTTGTAGTAACAAACCTATGAGAAGTCAGGTTAGAATATCATACAAGTAAATGCAAATGCAACAGCAAACACACTCACAGCAAACAAAATGACAATGGATCCCATGATATGTATGGCAAAGAAAGCACCATAAAACCTTGATCAGACAGATTGCATGAAAAAAATCACCAAGACATCCAAACAGATCAGTGCCACAAGACCCCATGCATTGGATGGCTTTGAGATGTATGCAGAAAACTTGTGAAAGATGAGCAAGGCAGGATTGATGGTGGGGATTGGTGAGGATGATTGTATAGTGGAGCTCTCAGTGAGAAAAGAGGGCATTGCAAACAATTGAGCTAGGGGAAGAATGAAAATACAATCCAATGGATGGTTTGGAGCCATGTATTGGCAGGGGACAAGGGGGGCATAGGTGCTACTGGTAACTCATCAATGTCCTAACCTATACAATGAGTGGGTGAAGAAGCTGCAATCCTGTTTTGAGCCATCCACCACCAGTTATTGTTATAATGCATACTCAAATAAGGGTCACTTAACCAAACAATATTCATGTGGAGATTCAACTTGTTTGAAGCAGTGTTTAGCATCACACATTGGTATTACCACAAGTCTGTTCAACCCTATGTTGGTATATATGCCAATGGCATTAAAAGCCTGGTCTCTGGCCTTTATGCAAGAGCATGATGACAAGCTCCAGGGACCATGAGTTGAGCACATGCCCATTCATAGGAGAACACATCATGACTACATATGGCTGCCCCAGAGTGACAATTTGCAATACATGGCACAGGCACATGATGCTTGATCTACCTAGTTCAGACCTCCTGATTGCAATCACATAGGACAGGACATACCTCACAAATGACCCTCCAGAACACCTCCATCCATCCAGTAGACCCACTCATGCATGACAGGCATCAATCCACCCAGGGGCATCATTGGCAATGCAGTTTGTGGCAGGACCCTGCTGAGTACAACACATGCTGCAAACATGTGTCCAGTCATGATTACTTCTAGTGCTGCCAGCACAAGATCAAACAGTGCATAGTGCTCTGTATCACAACTCAATACTGCCAAGAATAAAATCATGTTTTAAACTCACACATCAAGGACAGTCTCATCCACCAAGATCATGAGGCAGAATAGGATTGGAGGGAGTGCATATGGATTTTGAAAAAATTTGCTGGGCACCTGCTTGACCCTCCTCTGGTGCTTGATATCCCAATTGAAGAAGAGAGAGTGGTGAAGGAATATGTTTGTCAGTCACTATTCAAGAGATGGCTGAGGGGTGCTGACATGACAAGGAGTGCATTGACACCTACTATTCACCTGGACTTCATGTTGATTGAATACAGCAGAGGTGCCCACCAGCAAGACAAGGATGAAACATATGAGCAATACAGGGAAGCAAAGGCTATTCCGCTGCATCAGTTCATTCTGGTGGAGGCAATATGATGAATGACTTCCCCAATGTCTTAGGCTTTTCATTGCCCCAGTGGTGATGACAACCATCACTCACCACACCACCATGACCATGATAAATGCTTGACAGCCTTTTTTGCCATGTAAATGCCTGTGAACATCAAATAGACATATTGCACAAAAAAAGAGCATCATTGCACATTGTGTGGGACTAGATCAGGCATGTTCAGTTGGGTCAGACAAGAAGAGGAAAATCAGGGGACAGACCCAAACATGCTGTTTGCCTTCTCTCTTGTCCTTGCAATAATGACTGGCCAAACAACACCAAGTGTATTGAAAAAAACCCAATAGCTCAAGCCTATACATGCAAGGGAACCAATACTCTGGCCTCATGTCCATAACAGTGTGCCCAAAGCAAACTGAGCAGAAGCAGTGACAATGACAGCCTTCCTGGTAAGAGACACATTCTTATTCTCCAGAGCAATAGGGGATGGCATCAAGTTCAATGCAGAGGTTGCTGAAGACTTGGATAGGGAATATCAGACAGCTTGGGGTGCTGGGAAGGACTGCTCTGTATTTGGGTTTGAGACCCATGGTGAGATTAGTGTGATTGTGAGCATAGTTTGCAGGTCCTGAGCATTCATCTGCACCTTCAATGCATGGGGTTGCCCTAGCTCCAGGAATAAGAAAAAGCTGTGCAAAAGTGAAAGTTTGTGATGATGGCCACATCTCATGGTAACTCCAGAGTCTGATGGCCATATACCATTGGATTCTGAGTTGGATTTCAGCAGGTCCCCAAAGGTGAATGCAGGATTGAATTCTGTACCTGGTTGGACATCATAGCTGATGACCATGTCAGACTGAGAGGCCAGAATCAAAATTGGGTCTGGGAAGGGAGGTGGTGCTTCTTTGTCTGTGGGCCATTCATCCTCAGAATGGTGGAATGTGGTCTGGGAAAGAATAGAGAGAGATTCCTCAAGTGGAGGCACAAATGTTGCCTTGTGTGGTCAGGAGGAATCTGACTGCTAACATCAGGGTTGTGGATCTCAGGAGCACCACTGAAAGGGAACAGGTGCAGTGGAACATGGACAGGGAAGGAGGAGGATGGTGGAGAAGGGACAGAAGGGACAAATGGACCAGAGGAGATGGAGTGTGTGCAGGAGTGTGTGATGGTGTTGTCAAACTGCACACAGAAAGGAAATGACAGAGGAGAGTTCAGACTGATGTTTGACGGTCAGCAAGCATGTATGGGCTTGGTGCATGTGGGTTTTACACTTGCTCCAGGTAGGAACAGGTGTAGACCTAACGATAGTTGCCTAGGTCAAGGACAGGGGCCAAGGATGATGTACTGACATAAGTCAGGGACTTCGGAAATGAAAATCAAGGGTTCTGGTGGATGAAGGTAGGTTATTATGCCAGATGATGTCAAGGATCTCCCAGAAGGATCACAGAGGTTCTGGGTGGCAAGAGATAAAGGATGATGAAGAGGAGGCACTAAGGCCAAACTTAAGGACTGGCTCAGAGGAGGACTAGAGGAGTGAAGGCGAAAACCCAAGGTAGGAATTGCTTAAGAGTTACTGTACATGAGCAGCCAGTATTTATACTAAGAGGTGCCAGTCATACTGAGTCACCAGGAGTCATCAAACAGCCATAGGGCTACAGAAACTAAGTATAACACTATGCAAGACTGCACAAAGGTGCTGTGATCAGAGGCTATGGTTGATGATGGGAAAATAAAGAGAATAAATAGCATGGGCTGCACAGGTGGAGATGCATAGGAAATCTAATGGTGATCTCTAAGTAAAAATAGATAATAGGCATAAGTAGACATGGTAAAGTTTAGAATGTAAAGGGAGATCAATGTTACTGTGTCACATAGCGAAAGAATCAAAAGAAGACTGAGACAGATTATTATGTAACAAGGAAAGAAAAGATAGGGGGTTATCACCAATTGTAACAGTGGGAATGCCAGGACCAAGGGGTGGCAAGCTATGAGGAGCTGACTGCACACAGCTCTTTGGGGGAGATGGAGGGACTGAGAGGTTTTGGACAGACTCTGTTAGAGGCTGATCATTGCCCTCATCTCTGGTGCTCAACTTGCACCTGTGCATGTCCAAATTCTGAGCATGTTGAAAGCCAGAGCTTGGCATCAGTTTCAATCAACTTGGTTTGATTTGATGGGAACCAGTATTATTGCAATTTGCAAAAGTGTTGACTTCACCTAACTATGAGTCTACACAACTACAGTCCAATGACCATTCTCATGGGTTGGGCTGAATCTTAACTGCAAGCAACATTTTTCAGGATAGTTTTAAACTTTCTGGTATGTGTGTTTGCGTCCTTGCCACCTATTCTATCAAAGTTGCACTCAACATGTTTTCAGAACAACCTGTAGCTTTACTATGTCCAGGTTTAAGCAAGATCCAGGCTTGAAAGCCCATCTCCAAAGCTTGACAGTTGCATATCTGACCATAAGCTTACAATGAGCCTTGCATGAATCACATCCTGAACTTTAAATAGTTTTGTTGTACCAGTGTTCAGTTTGGACAAACACTGCTAGTCTGGGACCAAACATCTATGAGGTTTGAGGTAGGTGGATCATGCTGCAAGACTTGCCTAACTGGCATTCAAGCAGTCATCAATATTCAAGACATGTATATAGATTCAAAGCCTTGCATCAGCTGTTATGTTTTGCTTGTACAATAGACCAGCCCAACCCAGTACTTCTTTTCTTTCTTTAAAGTGCTCTAGAACATGTAACATGTTCATTGCACACCTTTCATCTCCATTGTCTATTCCTGTTATCTTTACCTCAATTCTTCTCATGGAACATTCTATCTTTACTTTGCTTAGTCATAAGCATTCTACAAGGTGTTATGATCGGTGATACCCCCCTATCTTTTCTTCCCTTGTTACATAATAACCTGTCTCAGTCTTCTTTTGATTCTCTTGCTATGCGACACAGTAACATTGATCTCCCTTCACATTCTAGACTTTACCATGTCTATTTACACTTACTATCTATTTTTACTTAGAGATCCCCATTAGATTTCCTATGCATCTCCACATGCACAGCCCACACTATTTATTCTCTTTACTTTCCCTTCATCAAACATAGCCTTTGATCACAGTTCCTTTGCACAGACTCACATAGCTTTATACTTAGTTTACACAGCCTTAGGGCTATCCGTCGACTCATAGTGACTCAGTATGACTAGCACTACTTAGTATAAATACTGGACAAACATGTACAGTAATGCTAAGCAATTCCTACCTTAGGTTTTCACCTTCACATCCCTAGTCCTCCTCTGAGCTTATCCCTAAGTTGGCCTTAGTGCCTCCTCCTCATCATCCTTAGTCTCTAGCCACCCAGAACCTCTGCAATCCTTCTGGGAGATCCTTGACATCATCTGACATAAGAATATGCCTTTATCCACCAGAACCCTTGATCTTCATCTCCAGAGTCCCTGACTTATGTCAGTACGATATCCTTGACCCCTGTCCTTGACCTAGGTGATTATCATTAGGTCTATGCTTGTTCCTACCTGGGGCAAGTGTAACAAAAGGAATGCTTTCTCTTTGATAGGACTACTATCTAGTAGATCCCACCATTTCATACCAGCACCCCAGAAACCCCAGGCCTTCAGGCAACCTTCATACCCCAGATTCACACTTCTACCAGGAATGCATTCAAGAACCATACCCCTCAGACTCTGATTCATCACACCACCCCACCCCAGTCCCTACAGATGTAGAGGATGAAGACATTGAAATCCCCACCCACAAGAATCCACTAGACACCCACCTCTCATATGAACTCTCCACACAACTATCCTTAAATAGGGTACCCACACCACCTTCTCCATTAACTCTCACACAACACCTCCACTTCACTGGAGGAACAGTCCCATCCACAATTGCCCCCACCCCAATCCCTCACCATCAGCTTCTACCTCCATTCCTACCCACTGAACCATCACCCCCAGTTCCATCAGTCAGCATGAGCAAAACAGCACCCCCCCTTATAAACCTGTAGAACTTCACATCACCCCTCCTGATCACTTTGATGGAAGCTATGCCACAGCCAAAGCCTGGTTTGCCTCTGTCATATTCTACTTCCTGGTCAATGATATAACAATGATACCAAGAAAGTGGCATATGCCCTCTCATATATGACTAAGGGATCTGCTGCCACATGGGCAGCAACCTACTGCATCACAATCCTAGCAAATGAAGAAACAATCACCTGGGATGAATTCAAAGAAGCCTTCCAAGGCACCTTCTACCATCACGACAGCAAAGCTGTATCCATCACTGCCCTTAATTCATTATGAATGAAAGGGAACTCCATGGCCAATCTCACCCAATACATTGCTGAATTCAGAAATCACATACAGATCTCTGAAATCTCCAATGAAAATGTCCTAATCAGGTACTTCACTGCCAGAGTTACGGTAAACCTCATGAAACGAATCATGTCCATGGATATCATACCAACCAAGATTGATGACTGGTACAACAAAGCAGTACACTTCCTCAGCCAATTCCAGAAAGCCAATGACATTGCATGATCCAGCAGAAACCCCTCCCACACCCCATATCATTCCTTCCAATCACACTCCCACACTTGACCAACATGTGATCCTAATGTGATGGATGTCAATTCAATCTGAATCGGAAGATTGACCCCAGAAGAACAAAGACAATGCCTCAAAAAGGGGTTATGTCTCTGATGTTGTCAACCAGGACATAATGCAAACAAGTGTACCAAATTCCCTGGTTGCCCCACCCCCAGAAATGTCTGTCAAACTACCACCACTGCCACCATTGAAGAAATCAAAGAATATAACAATGACAACATGGAAGTCAACCGTGTCTTGGGTTTTTAGAGAGGAGGTCCAACCCAATGCAGGCCCCCTCCCCAACTAGATGCACTCCTGTACTTACTTTTCAAAGTGATCGAAATGCTATTTATCTTCCTATTTCAATCCTGAGCACATCCCAAGACATTGGAACCTGAGCACTGGTAGATTCTGGTGTGACCATCTCCTGCATCAATTGGCATTTCACCAAAAAATGGAAACTCCCTCTTGAAAGACTCCCTTCCCCCATCCCTGTCAGGAATGTCGATCAAACCCAAAATCAAAATGGTGATATCAAATTTACCACCTTCATTCTGATATGCCTCAATAATGTTATCCAAAGAATCTGCTTCCATGGAATGCACTGTGGAAGGGAAAATATCATCTTAGGACACCCCTGGCTGAAAGAAACCAACCCCATGATCAATTGGACCAAAGGGACTGTAACTATCCCAGAAGAACAAGATCAAACTAAGGAACTCTACATTCCAAAAACCACCCTTCGATCCATGAACCACACCCCACTGAATTTAGACCGAAAAGAAAGCCTACTTTGCAGATACCTAGATCAGGAAGGACCAGGAGACTTTTGTGAATGAGCCATGATGAATCAAATTACCCACCAAGCTGCTTGGTTTGGATTCCAACACCCCTTCGGAGAAAGCTACATCTGAGCCTTTACCACTGCCACCAAATTGGCTATTGAAGCAAAAGACACCAAAGATGACATCATCCTTCCCTTGGAATACAAAGAATTCAAAGAAGTATTTTCTGAAAATGTGGCTCATCACCTTCCCCCATCCTGATCCTACAATCACGAAATAAATTTAGATGAAACTTTCATACCCAAAGTCTCTAAAATCTACTCCCTCACCCCTGAGGAACAGAAAGCAGCAGATACTTTCATTGATGAAAATTTTAAATCAGGGAAAATATGTCCATCCAACTCCCCACAAGCTTCCCCCTTCTTCTTCATCAAAAAGAAAGATGGAGGATTACACCCCTGTCAAGATTATAGATATCTCAATGATCACACCATCAAAGATGCCTACCCCCTCCCCTTGATCTCTGATCTCATCAACAAACTCAAAGATGCCAAACTCTTTACCAAATTCAACGTCCAATGGGGTTACAACAACGTCTGGATCAAAGACAGACATGAATGGAAAGCAGCTTTCATCACTCACCAAGGACTCTTCAAACCCACAGTGATGTTCTTTGGGCAATCCAATTCCCCCCCCACATTCCAATGCTTCATGAATGACTCCTTTCATGATATGATTGCCAAAGGATGGTTAATCATTTATATGGATGATCTCCTTATCTTTTCCTCTGATCAGAAAACCCATATGGAATACACCAAACATGTCCTCCAGTGAATGAGAGAACTCAACCTTCACCTCAAACTGGAGAAATGCAAGTTTGCCACCCCAGAAGTAGAATATTTGGGAATGATCGTCAAACCAGGAACCCTTGCTATGGACCCTATCAAGCCAGATGGCATCCAGGAATGGCCAATACCAGCCAAAGTCAAAGATGTCCATTCTTTCCTGGGATTCACAAACTTTTACAGACAATTCATCCCAAACTATTCCAACCTTGCATGCCCCCTCCTAGATCTTACTCAGAAAAATTGTGCATGGGATTGGTCCCCAGAATGTAACAATGCATTCCAGAAACTTAAAACTAAATTCCTGGAACAACCTATCCTCAGATTCCCTGATCTCAGTAAACCCTTTGCTATAGCCACCAATGCTTCCAAGTATGCCTCAGGAGGAATCCTCCTCCAAACAGATGAAAATGGGGATTGGAAACCTTGCTCATACCTTTCCCAATCTTTCTCCCCCACAGAACAAAATTACAACATTTATGATAGGGAACTCCTTGCCATAATCCGCATCCTCAAAATGTGGAAACATTATTTATGAGGTCACCCCACA
>JBBPLE010000830.1:0-12643 GCA_038089675.1 Boletales sp. KT-2023b
GTCGACTCATCGTCGGACGACCCTCTTTGACTATTCGGTCAATATCCCTTGGCCGAATCCTCCGAACCTTTGACCCTCAGTTAGTTCTTTGAGCCTACGCTCGTTCCCACCCGGACCAAGCGTAACACCCTCCATTTTTAATGCTTTACACATCTACCGTATGCTTAGCAAGGGGGAGTGTTGAACAGACTCTATGTTACATACATAGTAATTAGTTCACACAACATATGTATTTAGCTTCAGACTCAGCAGAGCTGAGTTCTAATCGATTCTTTACTCAATACCACCAACACCCATCGTAAGTTCTCCAACCCAACCAACCCAAGGTATGTGAGAGACCTTCCCGTGTATGTAACACGCATACTCGCAACAATATATAAACCCATTCTCACTTCCAAATCCTACTTGACTTAGACTTTGTGTACACTTTTCCTACACTTTACTTACACTTTTTCAATACTTTTGCTACACTTTTGGTATGGTTTTTTACTACACTTTTTGTATACTTTCTCAACAATTTCTATGCACTGTTTAATTATGTATCTTTCCAGCCTAGGAAAGTCTGAAATAGTCTGTCAAAGTCTATCAAATATATTATATGAAAGATTGGAATTACAATGGATTTTATAAAAATGTTTGTTGATTACATAATATCCATGTTAAATTGAACCCTGATTATTCATCACTGGAATAGTTTATCATATCTAGAATAAGCTGTCATGATTTGAGATAACTGTCAACTCTAAAGGTGTCTGTGGATTTTGGGGTTAAAACTAGTACAAGGGCTGGTTTGCTGATGAGTACACTTACTGGAGGATCTGTTGGCAAGTCCCCATTTGAAAAATGGATAATTTTGAATGAGCCAACCCTTATGTTGCAATTATCTGCTATAAGTATCATAGTTTTAGTAGTATTATTAAATATCAGGAAAACAAAAAACTTACCTGGTATGCATGGAGGGACAATGCCCTGACCTCTGTTGTAAGACCATTTATGTGTGCTTCAATATGCTCTAGATGTCTGCCTGCCATGCCCAAGCAATTGTCAACATCATCAAAGCAGTCATTAATCTGGTTGAGGCAGTTACCAATCTGATCAAAGTGATTGCCAATTTGGATGAAGTGATTATTGACTTCATCCTGAAGTTGGTTTATCCTGTCAATTAATATATTGTTTGCAGCTAGAAAATCTGCAGGGTGGCCAACATCACCACCTTACAAAACACATTAGTACATGGCCACATGCAGTGGCATGTAATTTACCTTCTACATGACAACACAGACATGTTCTGCAAATAGTCATGTCTAATAAACTTTGGGGCTGACAAGGGATGCAAGTTCAATCCACCATTTCCCTGACAAATCACCAAATGTGACTAATCTCCCATGTCAAATAAAGTTTAATATTGATTGTATAATCCCTCACAACTTCCAGGTCCATGTTGGTGGGCAGATCTACTGGCAGGGATGGGAGTGGGAGCTCATGGCCAGAAAGAAGTGGAAGCAGAACTTGCACCATGGTGGATGATGACAACTGGTTAAACTAGTTGGACAAAGTATTTAAAATTACGATTACATAATTCGGGAACTGCCGACTGCATCACTCGATGGGTTGCGTATCTCGGCCGACGCACGCGTCAGATGGGACGGATGGACATTGATGGGATCAAGCTGTTTGAGAACTCTAGCGCGTAACATATACGTTATCTAGATTCTACGTATTTGTAACGACGTCATCACGCCTCCCGGGGCGTAGGGTCCCTGTGTGTGCATGCATCGGCATGGGGCAACTGGGTGGGTGGGACGCACTGACCACTCGTCGGCGTCGGTCCAGACGCGGGCGCCAGTGTGGGCGGGGTCGAGAAAGGCGAGGGCGCGTTGGGTGGCGACAACCTCGACCTTGACATGAGTGTACTGTGCGGACGGTCGTCGGCAGGTGGCGACAGAGCGGGAGAGGGACGGACGCGCAAGAGTTCCTGGACGCTCAGGGGGGCTTTGATGGCGGCGACGCTGCCGGTGGTGACGAGGAGGACGTGGGCGTGGTCTGGCGCATGTTCGAGCTCGGCGACGAACTTTGGGCAGGGCATGGGAGGGATTCGGTGCTGCGCGTTTCTGATTCCCTTGTTTTCTTTGTCTTCACCACTATGTATCGACGGTATAGCAGTCTGGTTACCAAACTACTGGCAAGCCCCGCGGGGCTTCCAGTGACGTACATAAGTTGACAAAGGGGCGAAAATGGGGTAGTGGCGTTGAAGAGGCGCTCGAGAGAGAAGTCTCAACACTGTTGATGCTGAACGTGCTATTTCCAGCGGGCAACTGCAGGTTAATCATCTCCAACGTTGTATTTCACGCTTGATGTTGTCTGTGTGCCCTGTTTCGCGAGTTCGCCGGCACCTTCGTGTCCTCTAAATCTGTGGTTTGCTTATGATACAGTAATTATTCGTATTCATACCAACCTTAATGTTGTTGCGTCTTCGTCTCGATTTGTTTCAGAGGCGTCTCGTTCGACGGTACAGCACGGACAAGCCGTTCTATGTAACTACGCCCATTTTTTACCCCAATGCCCGTGAGTTCGACCCTTGCCATGAATCCAACTCGCTGACCTCCACAAGGCCCGCACGTTGGCCACCTGCACTCCCTCCTCACCGCCGACATTCTCGCCCGGTTCCAGCGGATCCTGAACCCCGCACGCCCCGTCGTGTTCCTCACCGGCACGGACGAGCATGGACTCAAAATGCAGCAGGCGGCCGAAGCCAAAGGCCTCGACCCCCTCGCGTTCTGCGACGCCATCTCTGCCGAGTTTCGCGTCCGTCCCCGTCCTTTCTCCTTCCAACGCGACACTCACCCGCACATAGACTCTCGCGGAGCGGGCAAACATCAGCGGGTCGATGTTCGTCCGCACGACGCAGCCCCAGCACCGCGCGACCGTCGAACACGTCTGGGTGAGTATATGCCTTTTTCTTGCGTCCCGCCACGCCCTGACCTCTCGGATGTAGCGCACGCTCGCGGACAAGGGCCTCATTTACAAGGATACCTACGAGGGATACTATTCCACCGTCGACGAATGCTTTTACCCACCCACGCGCGTCGCACCGCATCCGACCCGGCCCGACACCCACATTGCGACCGAGACGGGCTCGATCGTGGCATGGTCCCGCGAGGTCAACTACAAGTTTCGCCTCTCACGCTTCCGCGCGCCCCTCCTCGCGCACTATGCCGCCCACCAACGCGACCCCAGCACCAAGGACGGGTTTGCAGCGCATGGTGTGTGTCCGGACGTGTACCAGAACGCGGTCGTGCAAGAACTCGCGACGGAGCTCGAGGACCTGTCGATATCGCGGCCGAGGGACCGCATCGCCTGGGGGATACCCGTGCCGGACGACCCTAGCCAGACGGTCTACGTCTGGTTCGATGCGCTCTTGATCTATCTCAGCGGCGCGGCGGGCGAAAACGCGTGGCCCCCGGACGTGCAAGTGATCGGAAAAGATATCCTTCGGTGCGTGACAGGGGTGAGCGGGGCGATCGTGCGCTGACGGCCATAGATTCCATGCGGTGTATCTGCCGGCGATCTTACAGGCGATGAATATGCCGTTGCCGAAGACGTTGTTGACGCATGCGCATTGGACAGCGGGACAAAAGAAGATGTCCAAGTCGCTCGGGAACGTGGCGGACCCGTTGGCGGCGATGGACGTGTACGGCGTGGACCCGGTACGGTTTTACCTGGCGCGCGTTGGGGGGCGGTTCCGGGACGATGTGGGTGAGTGTGTGAACATTGCCTATGCGGACGTGCCGTCATGTTGGGTGTGCAGATTGGTCGGAAGAGCAGCTTCGGAAACACGCCGACGAGATTCGAAACGCGCTCGGCAACTATTTCCTTCGGGTTACGTCGAAGGTGATCAAGCAACGTGCTGCTAACGTCTCCTCTGAAGCACTGACGCGCGATCTGTTCGATGGGGTGGACGGTACGAACGCGACCGAGGTGGATCTCGAGACGTTCAAAGTGTCGACGAATCAAGACTTGCTGCGCGTGCTCGACGGGCTGGGTGCACGGGTGACACGCGCCATGACCCACTTTGAAGTTGCCGACGCGCTTCACGCGATCGTGTTGATCCTCAGACATGTGCGGCCGTTTCTCCTTGGATGTATCTCGATTAACGACTTCTCAGGCGAATGGACTCTTGACGACGCTGGAACCGTGGTCGGGCCCACCCGAGGTGGCCTTGTCGTGCTACGTCACCGCGCTCGAGACGCTTCGAATCACGGCGATCCTCTTACAGCCGTTTATCCCGCACACGAGCGCGCGATTGCTCGACGGGTTGCGTATCTCGGCCGACGAGCGACATGTAGCGTATGCACGCGTCGGGAAGAGCGAGACGGGACGGATGGACATCGATGGCATCAAGCTGTTTGAGAACCCTAGCGCGTAACATACGTTATCTAGATTCTACGTATTTGTAACGACGTCATCACGCCTCTCGAGCTGCATCTTCTCGACAACGATGCGGACAATGTCCTGCCACTCTGTCATGGCCCCGATGCCTGGTGGGCCAGTGAGCGATGTTGGAGGGGTTATTCGAAGGGGACATACCGACGTCGCCGCGTGCGAGGAGGCCTTTGCCGATGGGACCGACGACGTGGTACTGGACGACGTCGCGGACGACGCGAAGGTGCTGCGCGGTGATGGGGTGCTCGTACATGAACGTATTCATCGCGGGGAAGATGTACGTGGGCGTCGCGGGCGCGAGCGCGCGAAGGAGGGGCGTCTGCGTGTGGGGGTGAGCGAACGCGCGATCACCAAAGGGGGCACGCACGGCGAGGTTGTCGCACAGACCCGAGGCGATCTTGGCGAGGGTGTTGGCGGAGCAGGGCGCGACGAGGACGATGTCGGCCCAGCGGCGGAGTTCGATGTGGAGGATCGGATCGCTGCGGGTGTAGGGCCCCTGTGTGGGCATCGGCATGGGACAGGTGAGCGGGTGGGGAAGACGAGGGGGACGCACCGACCACTCGTCGGCATCGGTCCAGACGCGGGCGCCGGTGTCGGCGGGGTCAAAAAAGGCGAGGGCGCGTTGGGTGGCGACGACCTCAACCTTGACGTGGGTGTACTGTGCGGACGGTCGTTGGCGGGTGGCGACAGAGCGGGAGAGGGACGGACGCGCAAGAGTTCCTGGACGATCAGGGGGGCTTTGATGGCGGCGACGCTGCCGGTGGTGATGAGGAGGACGTGGGTGTGGTCGGGCGCACGTTCGAGCTCGGCGACGAACTTCGGGCGGGGTGACATGGGAGAGATTCGATGCTGCACCCAGCACTACGATAACGGAGACTCGAAGACGAGCACATCACAAAATATTATCCCTCATGCTCGAACACGATGTGCATATGCATCAACCGTACGATCCCAGTTCGGAGGAAACATCATCAGCTATGTATGACGCGCCATCTGCGCTGGACGACGCAGCCGCGTTGACGTTCAGCTCGCTCTTGACTTGGTCACTTTTCGACGGCCGACGCGATCCCCGACTTTCGCGTGCGCTGGCATCTCGAACGTCCCGGGTCTGAAACTTGAAAAAAGAAAACGAGGGATACTTACGTTGGACTGCCTCAGATTCTTCGCCCTGTCGCTCGCCTTGAGGACTCAGGAGAACGACCACTACAACGTTACCGCCGAGGCCGTTTGCGAGTTTTCGTTGCAGGGCGGCTGGCCAGAAAGGAAATCAAGGGTCGATTTCTTGGCCCCTGGTTAGCCGGAAACTCAAAGTCCTGACACCCTTTCTGCGCTATCGAGCGAGGCACCACGTTTGATGATGTCGATGATGCCGCGCAGGTCTGGCGGACTCCCAAGCTCCAGGGTCAAACACGCATGCTTTGCCAGCGCCTCCGAGTCCTTGGGCTTATCAAACCTCAGGCCTCAGGTTAGCCCTTGCGATCGATCTCCCATCCCCTGGGTGACCCTGTTCGCATCCAACACTCGCTAGAAAACCTGTTAAGCACTATCTTCTATGTTAGTTGCTCTGGTAACCCCCCCCCCCCCCCACTACGAAAATGCTGGATTGTCTGTGCGCTCTCTATTTTTGAGCATATGATGGTGGTTGTCATGCAGGTAACTCGTGTGATTACATGCTCCATCAAAGCTCCTCCCTTGCCAACCACCTCTGCACGAGCGCCAACGCCTCCTTGGGCTTATCATACGGAACCTGCCCGTGCATTAGCGACACGACCGTCCCGATAGACAACGATGCAACCCACCATATGTCCAGCCCCGTCGACGGTGGCAAACGTTAAACCACTCGCACTCCTCGTCTTTCCGACGACCTCGCCATCGATCTCCCATCCCCTCAGTGGCTGGCTCACAAACGCCTCTTGCCCTGTCCAAGGCATCTCGAGCGTCCAACGCTCGTTCCCGAGCCAGTTGCAGATCCAGTCGTACGTACCCACGTAGATCAGTGCGCGGACGCCTCGCTCGAGGAGCGCAGAAATGTGGGTATACGTCTGGTGGTACATGTCCTGGGCGTTGCTGAATGCATACCCGACGGAATCGCTGCAGGAACTAAAGTTTGCGGTGATGGATGGGTCGACGCCGAGCAACTCGCGCGTGGATGGAAGATCGAGGTATTTTGTTATGTTTCTGAGACTTGGTCATCACACGCACATGCAGGCAATAGAATCCACCTTACTTTGTGACTGGATAACAAAGGTCCGCGGGGTCGCCCTCGCATTTCTTGCTGACGTCGTATGGGTTCATCCCTATCATCATCAATCAGTCAATGATCATTGCGTCGGGTAAAGCATACCTGTAGCAAAGAATGGATCGGAAAGCTCATTGTCGCAAAAGTCGCGGGCCGCGCCGCAACTCAGTGCATCGTACTGGTTGATACACGACTCGAGGGTCCATTTTTGACACCGAGGCAGCTGTACCCAACATGAGCATCCAAAAATAACCACAAGCCAAAGACTCACAGCTTGCTTCATCCGCACACACGAACTTTAACATCTCTTGAGCCCGTAACCCGTTTGAGATCTTTTCGACTCACCCAATGCTTGCAATTGGGAATATTGAGGCCGCCGTACACTGCATGTCAACGTACGACGGGGTCATCGTGAAATAATCAGTCATCCCATTGCCTAAACACGAGCGGGGGTCAGCAAGCACCTTTGGTTGATGAAGGACATACCGATCATGACGGACTGCAGATTAATGGGCGTTAATCCTGCCGCGACTAGCTTGGCATTCTGATCGTACACCTCGGCCGCAAAGACAGGAATATAACGACCCTGGCAGGACGTCTTTCTCGGTTCTCTCGAAAACAGCGTGCGTATACACGTACACCGTAGGATTCACCCGCCATATGGAAGGCCCGGCCCTTAAACTGGCTGAAGTTCTCGAAGAATATGGCTACAAACGCAGCGATGTCTTTGGCAGCCTCTTCTGTCGTGCTCTGTCGACCCGGTTCGGTACACATCGCATCTAGGTCGGACCGAAACCCACGTACCACGCTCTCGCCGTAATCGGCGTACGAAAAGCCAACCCCGACGGGCTGATCGACGAAGAAGATGTTGGCATTGGTATTCCATCCTTCGGGGTGATAGGTCGTGCCGTCTCCAGAAAGCGCTCTGCACGGGCCGAGTTCCATGAAGAGACCGAGGCTGGACGAGCATCCCGGGCCTATTCCAAATTCGTCATCGTGTCGTACGATTACGCTCGAGGACCGGAACGTACCACCGTTGGTCCAGAAAATGACATCGTCCGTCGCAGGATCGTGTCTGCTCTCGAAAAAGTAGAAAAAGATGTGTCGCGCTTGAATGTCGATATAGCCTGTGTATGCACTAGTATGTGGTGCATGTGAGCGTCCTGATGCGAATGATGTCGTATGGATATGGCCAACTGACTCTACGGTTTCGTCACAAAAGTCCGATTTTTTGATCCTGACGCTGTAGTTTGGGAAGTACGGGTGGCCGAGGGTGGTGAAGCTGTTGACCGAGAGCGCGCTGAGATGTTCAACTGGTGTAAACAAGCCATCGTCGTACGACACGGCCGGATGCGTCAGGCTGAAGACTGCCTGTGTTGCCACCGCTGCATGGCTGGAAGCAGCCAGCGACAGCAAACCTAGCCCACTGAGAAACATAGTGACGAGAAGAGCAGGAATGTCGCGTGTACAACTCCTTCAGCTATTTATTGCTGGTACTTCGGATTTCCCATGTGCAGCCCAGGTCTAGCGTCCACTAGTGGCACACGACAACTTCATTTATTTCGAGTTCATCCCCAAATCAATCACAAAACTACTTTTTTGTATTCCTCTTTGCAAGGCTTTTCTCGCTCCGAACCCTCTTCGAACTTCCCTTGTTTGCCTTCTTTGTAAATACAGTCCCGGGCTTTTTGGCAGCGTTGGGTTTGCGTACCCTCTCCCGTTGCTTGGCCTGCACGGGTGCGCCTTGTTTGGCCAATGCAATCCTAGCTTTTTTCTTGGCCACCCTCCGTGCTACACGGTCAGCATCCGCCGCCTTGACGCGCTTACGCTCATCCTTGGACAGCTTGACCAATTTCTCACCCAGAGATGGGTCGCCCTTCGGAACAGATGGGACGAAAGCGCGATGAGTCGTCTGTACAAGTTTGGTGGGCGCCACATCCTTGCCAGAAGAAGACGCATCCCCCGCCGGTCTGCAGCGCTGAACACGTAGCTTTCGCTTGGCGAACTTGAGTCTCCCGGGCTCGAGCGCGAGAATTTCGTCGACGCACGTCCGATCCTGTGGGCCATCATTCAGCAACGATCGATCCCCCAACGACGGGACCGTGCACGCACTGCAAACTGCACATAGGCAAAACCTTTGCCGAGTTGGGTGTCTTTGTCACGAACCAAGCGTACGCGAGTCACCCAACACTTGGGCTTATCGCCTCGCGCTTCTTCTGCATCCGGGAGCCCTCGTTCTGTGCTCACGACCCCCTCGAAGAATGCCCGCAGGTCCTCCTCCTTGCTTGCAAAATCGAGGTTGCCAACGAAAACACTGAGCTTGGGATCTCCAACGGCCGAACTCGGCAGCATACTATCGGATAGAGTTTCAAGTATGGAGTGTTTCACGACAGTATCGACTCGAAGCATGCGATCCAGGAAGACGGTCCCATTACACTTTTCGACCACCAGGCGGGTGGCTTCGAAAGGATCCATGACAGGGGGTAGAGGAGGTAAATTAGCCGGTCTCGAGTGCGATGGCGGATAAGAGAAGACGATGTATGCGTGCGCGGAATCGCCTTGTGAGTGGATGTCCTTATTGATGAATGCGATTTTCTTCTTCTGGCTGGGTGTAAGGAATTTTTTTTCGTCCGTCTTGGACTCGCCAGCTGCGTTGGCATCGCGCCATGAAGATGCACGATCTCGTTCATGTTGCCGAAGTTGCTTGGGTTTTTTCGCCTCATCGCTCGGCTCGGAGAGCGTCGACGTAGGCGTGTGGAATGCGACGGAACGGAAGCGGGTGGATTCGATCTTTGCCGTTGGTGCAAACGAGAGTATATGCCGATGAAGTTGTTTTTGCAAGGGCTGTCCGAGACGTCATGGATGTACAGACAAGGAAATCACCGCGTACTCACACGTTTGACTACCACCTCGGGAGCTAGATTGCCAATGAATATCGTGCGCGCATCTCGCCTTTCTTTTGTTTCATCCGACGGTGCATGCTTTGCCTTTCTGACCGCCGGCTGGGCAGGTCTGTGCTGTTGTAGGGTTTCATGGATCAATGGAGATGGCGGATGGTCGTCTTCGTCCGCGCCATTCAAGGTTTCCGAGCCAGATCCGTGTATGGGCGCACTCTTTGAACTTTCTCCGAGCTGCTTCTCTACAGCCGGTTCAGGCGCTGAGACGATGCTAGCACGCTTTTTCCCGGTTTTCCTTTCCTTCGTGGGCGAAGATTTAGGACGCTTTCTGTCTGGTTCATCGGAATGCACATCTGATCTGCGTTTCTTCCGCTTCTCTGCGATAGGCTGGTCATTCGAGGTGGATGGTGCGCGATCCTCAGCTGGCTAACATTTGGTGTAAATAGGATAGTATCGCTTGGAAAGATGTCGAGCAGGACATACCTGAGAATTAAAAATGGTATCGAGCTCTGTATCTATGGACCTCTTTTTGCCAGACGACTTTGCACCCAGAAGGAAGCTCGAGAGACTCATGTTTTGAGAGCCCACAAAGTCAGGCTTTCACACAGTGTGGCGCTTGTCCTCATTTAGTGTTAGAATTGAGTAAAACTAACCAAGAGGCTAACCGAGAATAGCCGACGACCTAACCGAGCGAACCAAAACCCACAGAACTGGCATATTCCCGTACTAAAAGCATTGGATCATCGTCGTCGGTTTTCCCCTCGGCATCCAACTCAACTCTAACTCCCCATCAAGAGTGGCGTCGTCAAGCTGGCATCATGCTACTCTGTTTCTAGCAATCGTCGTAAATATGACTCGGGATCCTCAATGTCATCGTCATCCTAGGCTCAGATTCATGCGCAAAAATGGAGAGTCGAGGGATTGCTAGTGCACCGGCGAGGTTCAGATGGAAAGCGACAAGAAAAGTTATTGACTTTGATCTAACTATCATAGGAACTTTGTAGGACCAATGCTCATTGCGGTAGAGGTTGTTGTCAAGATGACCCGCATTGAGTAGCTGTGTTACAGGCTGTGGTGGAGCCTCCGTTTTCAGGTGGCGCGTCCTGTATCCAGGGACGTGGTCTCCTGGACTTCATCAGATCACGGTAAGGAGATCAGTACACAAGCTGTTACCGACTCGTGATGAGTCTGCGCAGTTGAATGCGCAGTCCGTTTCTCAGCGCTTCTTGCATCTCGTTTTTTGTTTCGCGATGACAAAGATTCCTAATGCTGCTTCCGTATAGTAGCGGCGGGCGAGTAGAATTGAACATGACTACATGATAACATTTCAAGAACAAGTCAGTAAAGGCATTACACATGTTCATGGTTGATGCAGCTTTGCCATTGGCTCGTCATTGAATGCGCTTGTGGCGGTCGTAGCTTCAAACACTGCCTATAGCTGACTCATTGTCATCAACAAAATACCACCGTCAGCACCACATTGTGGGTAAGTAGTAGCTGTGCAAACACTGACCGGTTGATTTCCTGTGCTGAATCGTTGCAGACAACTCCGTAATTGGTGCTTATCGAGCCGTTGATGCGGCGCTCATGAATATGTCAGGCAGGCTATTTAAATGTTCTCTGTTCTCGTCAAATCCCGTTAACTTGTCTTTCGAATTGAATTCGGCAACATGTCTTCCACCCGCGCATTCCCACCGGAGCCCATCACAACCCTCACGCCGTTACTCACCTCGACTCTTTGCGAACGCACGCAGGCCGTGCTTGCCTACCTTGTGAAGACGAACTCGATATCCACTTATTTTAACCAATCTGAAATTCTATCCGACTTTCGAGATGCAATCAAACAAAACCATGGATCCGATGTTGCATTTCAGACATTCCACGACCGCGTACCTCTCAGTGTTTACAAGCACTACGGTCCCTTCATAGACCGTCTGCTCGAGGAGCCCTGCAGGCTGTCCTCGGTCAAAGATCTCATGTCCCCAGGCCTTCCGGAGTTCATCGCACATTCATCTGGCACGTCTTCAGGCGTGGGGAAGTGCTTTCCAAAATATCGACATGTAGAACGCATGTCCAGGTCAACATCAGAGGTTATGGCCACTTCAAGTCCTCCCACAATGGATGGTGGAATGAACTGCATCATCTATTCGCTTGCATATAAGCGAGTCATCGAATGCGTGGATGACGATAGGGATGTCAAACAAAGAATGCCGTTGTGTTTTATGGCAGGCGGGACCATCAGAATGTCCAAAAATTTGGTATGTTCTGAATGCAAACTCACATCCGTCCCACTGATATCTCTCCAGCATGTTGACAACGATTCATTGCATCAGGCGTCCAAAAGTATGCGAGCGGTCTCCTTCAACTAGTCTGCAGTTTGAACTCACATGCAATTAGTTCCGAATCAGTCGTCCCCCATGGGCGTTTCCTTCATCTCCAATTACAAATCCTTCATCTTTATGCATGCACTTTTCGCCCTCTACGAGCCCAAGGTCGAGCTCATTAACACCATGTTCAGCTCCATATTCCGTGATTTTTCCCAGACAATCAACGAGCAATGGGACACGCTAGTCGAATGCATTGACACAGGATCGATCCCGGGTCTGGCTGGGGTGGATCAGCTGAAGGATAATCTCCTGGTAAGCAGCATCATCCGAAAGATCACAAAATGGATCGTTCAACCTGTCTTGCTCAGAAATTTTTACCCCCAAATCCCGCACGAGCAGAGCAACTCCGTCAAATTGGCCGAAGCATACAATCACCTGGATGGTTCACTAAAATTTGGCCGCGGTTACGGGTTGTCATCGCCATCTCGAGCGGACCGTTTCAAATGGCTGTTCCAGAGGTGAGTTAACGACTCATCTTCCGAGATGACCGCTTGAACCCGATCAGATCCGGCACTATATTGGACCGGACGTGGAACTGCATACGTTGGGCATCAACTGTAGCGAGGCGTTCCTTGCGAATGCATATGACCCACGGGACCCGAGCTTATACAAGGTCATTGGGTCAGACGACATCGTCGAATTTCTGCCCATAGACGCCCCCGAAGACTTCAAGTATG
>JBBPLE010000831.1:0-12589 GCA_038089675.1 Boletales sp. KT-2023b
CGGGACCACAACCTTACAGGCGACAGTTTAGTGTCGTGCTAACATTTGGGCTGAAAGAGCTCAAGGCACATGTCAGCTGGGTGGAAAATGGTGAAGAAAAGAGGTAGGATTCTGGGATCAAGCTCTTTGGTTACTGATAACCACTGAAAGGGGTCCTGCAACAGTTGTATTTGATCAGATCATAGAGGAACTTTGACCCGACAATGTCCTAGGCAGCTCATTAACGTGTACAATACCATGTAGTCTAGTCTGATCGTGGGAATAACCCTGATGAACCACATTCTCCGAGATCATGACCTCCTCCTCCACCGTCAGTACGACTCTGCTTCCTCGGACCTTTCTCTTCTTGTCACTGCCCTACACGACGAGCTCCTTCCACGGCTCTCACTTGAACTCAAACTCACTGATTCAGACATTGCTTGGCTTGCTGAGTGGTTCTCGGACATTGGTAACGGATCTTTCCCACATTCACTCCCATCACTCACCGGTTGCAGCCTCCGTATTTCGCCTCTTAAAGGTATGTCCGCTACGCACAACCGTCGCTCAACGTTCAACATTCTCACCCGATCCCTGAAGCGTCACAATTTTAGCCGACCTCTTGTCTTGCAAGAGATCCGTGCCATTTCAACATGGCGCCTACGCGTTCTACGACCCGTTCTTGTTCTTCCCCATCCTACCATAGTACATTGTCTGCCGCCACCGATTACCGATCCGTTGGGTCGCCCTATGCTCATTCTCAAACTGGCCCCCCTCAGAACCTTATCATGCTCCCTCAGAGATGCACTTTTACAGCAAGCAGAATGTATGCGCCTCCATCTCAGACATATTCGTGATCACTGCGCCCACACCGGTTCTTTTCCGCTCCAATACCTGCTCCTCGTTGACCTCGATGGGATTTCAATACAAAACCCTGTAAGTCCCTGACAACGTCCTATTCAGTCGAACTTCCGTTGAGCTCCGGAACAAACAATAATTTACACATTGAATAAGAATCTCGATCTACTTTCGTCCCTTTTAACCGACATCATGCCTCGATTCCCTGGAATGCTTGCGGCGGGTAAGTCCCTGGCCTAGACTTCATCCGTCTGTCATACAAACATGCCCACCGGGTCAGTCTTCTTGCTCAACTATTCCTGGATCCATTCTGGCGCTTGGTCAGTGGCAAAGTATGTCTCACTCTCCGTTTTCATCGCCACCTGATCGCAATCTCCACGAGGCGCGTCCTGTCCCCATCTACGATCGCCCGCGTGTTTTTTCCTTCAAAGGCCCAGCTTGTCAGTTTTTGTTCAGCGGCGGCATTACCCGCAGGTGAGTCTCTCGTTCCTTTCCTTTCCCTTTTTATTTTTATTTTTATTTTTATTTTATTTTTTGACATGTTCCGTTTCCGATCCGTCCCAAGAGTATGGCGGCACATTGCCCCCGCTCGATCGCATCGACGATGCCCTGCTTACGCGTCCTCCTCGTCCGGCAACGCCCGCGCGTGTCACGCCACCACCCCGTCGGGCCCCGTCCACGATCGCGCTCGCGCCCCTGTCGCGTCGGAACCCGTTTTACGGGTACCCCGCCGTGGCGTCCGCGTCCGCGTCGCGCCCGTACGCGATCCGGCCGGTGCGCCGGGGACTGCGCGAGCTGGCGCGCACGCTCGCCGTGCTGTGGTGGCGCCGCTGGGGCCGGTGGGTCGTCGCGGGGTCCTACGTGGCGGGGATCTGTGCGCTGCTGTGGGTGCTCGTGCGTCGTCTGGCGCGCGGGCGGGTGGTAGAGGCGCTGCTTGGCGTCGTCAGGGGGGGGAGGATGCGGGCGGTGGCGAGGTGATGACGGGTAGGATGGGGCGGCGTGAACGACGATCATCTTTCTCGGGAGGTACGCGTTTTTTTGGGTACCCTGCCTGATCTCGTTTTTGACGCCCTTCGTTTCGCATCGTTTGGCGCTTTGATGGTCCTGCCCACATGCATATGCCATTCGCTCACGAAAGGTTCACGTTGTGCGTCCAATAGTGTATGACGAAGTGGGCACAAAGCATTGTTTATTCAAGAAAGGAATGAAGAATGGCGATTTCACATCCGAGTTCGTGCACCAGAACTGCGCCCAAGTGACACACAGGTCACTATGCTTGGTGGTTTTCAGCCACGCATATTCGAGCCGTCACCTCATGCTATATGCGGGGAAAAGAAAGACGACGATAAACTTATCATCATCTAGTCTAGTCCAAGTCCAGATGACGCCTTCCAACCCCTCTACCTGACTAATCCGGGCTGATCTTCGCCTCTACACATCACCATTAAAAAAATGTACGACCTAGGTCGACGTACATCATCCATCGAATCCATCATTCTTCCAAAATCACCCACGCCGACATCAGCGGAAGAAATAAAAGGGGTATCACCCGAAAACGGAACAAGGGATTGGGAACGAGGGCAAGTGACATCGCGGGTACGATATAGCAATTGCGTCATGACACCGAGAATCTAGCGTCCGAAAGACACGTCCCGGGAAATGATGAGGATGATGATAACGCACAAGTAGGGTGGTGATGATGACGATGACGAAAGAAGGGGGTGTGTGCGTGTGTACGGTGTGTGTATGAGCCGCATGTGGGATGCGTGATCGTAGATACCACCTCGAGGAACTGGAGCCCGAGGGGTGGCACGCCGTGCCAAGCGAAAGAGTTACAAAAAGTATTCGGGGAGCTAGTGAACATGCGTCAGCAGGCGAGATGCGAATCGTCGGACAAGATGGATCGCATCGTCCCCCATGCTAAGCGTCCAATCACTCACCTTACTGCCCGCGTTCTGCGTGGCTTGTTGATTCGGTCCGTCTCGGTCGTTCTCCGGTGCCGCTTCAAACACGTTAAAGTACATACTCCCTCCTGGCCCGACTTCGAGGATACTTGCCGAGTTGCCACAACGATAACAGTAGTTGGGTGCGGACCAAACCGTGGAGAGGTGTTTATCGAACAGGGACGAGTAGCCTTCCATACAGAGCTGATGTGCGCGGAGGATGTGCGACATGTTGTTAGTCTCGAGGAATTTGTGGACGACGCCGGAACCAAATGTGTATCCTGCACCTCTGTAATTTCATATAACAAGATGAAACCAATGGGAGGTGTTTCAGCACTCGGCACGCGAGGGGAAGAAGCGGACGGGGCAGTGAAAATGAGTGGAGCTGAGACTCGCCATCCACGCAGCTGCCCCTGCTGTGACTGACCTAGGTGATATCGCAAAGTCTTCCTTTTCTGCGTCTGGATCTGACCACACGAGATCTGCCATGGGTCCTTCATGAGGGATTTCTGCCGAGTTGAGCCATGAGGCGCGGAGCGGGCGAGAAACAGCGGAGAGCAAGGGGGGACATACCTCGAAAGCGATCGACGACCTTGATCTGATCGACTGAGTGAATAGAAGGCGAAAGTCCTACCGACCATCGGACCTATCAACACGGACCGTGTTCGAAGAAGGAGAGATATAGGCGTACCGCCGTGGACGCAGAATATGCGGTCATCGATCACGACGGAGAGGGTGAGGAAGTCAAACATGTCTGTAAAGTATGTCCAAACGTGTGACGAGCCATATTTGCGAACGCATTCCGTGTAGAAACCGTAGGTCTGGAAGTGATAGGGTGTCAGACGGAATGAAGGGGGTGTGGGGAGTGAAAACGACGTGCTTGCGTGACGGCCCTTGATTCGTGGTTGCCGCGGATGAGCTGGACGCGGTCGGGGTATCTTAACTTGAGACAGGTGAGGAGAGAGATGGTCTCGACGCTAAAGAGACCACGATCGACGTAGTCGCCTGGAGGAGAGTCATGAGTCATGATCGTGTGAGCGAGGTGGAGTCTGACCGAGAAAGAGATAATTGGTATGTGGAGCGTAACCGCCGATGCGGAATATCTCTATGAGATCGTAAAACTGACTTGGAGGATGGTTGAATGGCCGGTCGACAGGGAAGAAGACGGCGAGGATGACTCACCCGTGAATGTCGCCGACGACGGTGACGGGTGCGGAAACGTGGACGACGTTCGACTCTCTCATGAGGACCTCCTTTGTTTTCTCGCAAATTTCGCGTAGGAGCGCTTCATGGAGGAGTTGTTTTCGGAGAAGTTGTTCTATGCACGCGTCGAGGTCGAACGGAGCCATATTGGTTGATGATCACATACGTTACTACTTTACGAGTAACTACGGCGACTGCATGGGGTGTTTGATATTGTTTGTACATTTGATAACACCCTAATAAATAATTTTATTTTTAAATTTTAAATCTTAAATACGAGACCACGACCATTCGTCTGTCGCCGTCGGTGAGTGAGTAAACGTTCGCGAGTCGGCTGTCAAGTCAACTTCAGAGATTGCACGGGCCGACAAAAGTTGGGGCAAGGTTAAGTTTACGGACAGTAAATAAAATTGTTCGCCCGTGCCTTGGCTCCGTCCTCGAGGCAATCGCGTTGCATGGCCAGTTTTTTTTTATCACGCTCTTCGCCCCATTTCACATTTGACCTTTCATCCTCGTTTGGGGGGAAGGGGGGGAGGGTTCCCTCCACGCACCATCCATGCCGTTGTCGAGTCGTTAGGTCGGAAAATGCCGACGCCCGTTGTCTGTCCGATAGCGGCTGTCGGACTTCGGGATCGATCCTGCGGGTCGTCCTGACGCAGCTTGTCGCTCCCGAGATCGTGCGTGACGATTTGAACCACTCTTCCTCCCTATCCCCGTTCCGAACCCTTTTATATACATATATGTGCTCGAGCGCTTGATTGTGACCACATGCTCGAACGAACTCCAAGTTCCAACGGGTATGACGGAAATCGTCTTGCCACCCACGAACAACACGAGGTTGTGATCGCGTTACAGTCGCAGGTACACGTCATAGTTCGAAAATGAACGTCGCACCTCGATAGCAGAGAGGGAGGAGGACAGCAATACGTACGGCCAACCCATGCTGTTTATTTAATCGACCATCTTGGCGGCACCGGCGAAAATAAACTGCCGCAAGACGTACATCTACTAAAATAAAAAAAACAGGGTAGGGAACAACTGCGGGAGGCTAATCTGGCTTGATGCGATGTCCATGTCAATGATGGGCGCCCGTTCGATGAGTCCGAATTTGTTGGCGCATCATCTGCCAGCGAAAACCGACCCCGTCGATAGTTGCCTGCCACCGATCTGAGAAGCCAGGCGGTAAAGTAATCGCGTTTGCCTAGCTGGCATTTCCCGCCATCCCCTCGGGGCTTGCAGCATCCAGTTCTCACGACACCTACCCTCGCTCGAGGGAGACCGCAGACACGGTTTGGGGCGAGGGGATTTAGTACTACCAGAGCTGTGCGCATTCCAGGTGGAATCACATCTGCATATTGGATCTTTCCGCTTAACGTTAGATGAAAGGAGCGTGCCCCAAGCTGAACCAGATTTTTTTCAAGGACCCCATGGCATAAAAAAGATGCCGTATGGGGGTGCATCATAGCGCAGATTTAGACTCCTTGATATATCGCACTTACGATACCAGGGACGATCCCTGCTCGATCTTGAAAGTCAAGTTTCAGGTACTCTCCCACCAGACCAAACTTGGACTAATGCGCTGCCCAATTTCTGTCAAATCACTCCTCCTCGCTTTGCCTTTTTTTCTTGTTCTTTTTTTTTTTTGGGTCTGCCGGCATCATGGGTACACATACACAGTATGTGTACAGAAATTTATCATGTTCTCCATCGAACGCACCCAGATCTCGGTCGCATCTTCGTATAGAGAACTTGTCTAATTGAGGCCACTTCTCGAGTTCTCCTCCGGCCAATCCCACTCCATTGACATCTTCAACACCATCGTCGAACCGATTCATATCCGTCCCTGTATTTCCATCGCACCTTCTCCAGATCTCTCCACGCTTCGCCCCGTATCGCTCCCGACCCGCCCGAATTTACGATGTCCTACCAGATTCATATGCGCGTGTACCCCATCCCGGCCTTACTCTCTGAGAGGTAATGATTTAGTAACACCTCCTTTCATTAAGGTACGTTGCTAAGACATGCTATGAGGCGACGCCCGTCCTATTACAATTTTCCTATATAACCTTGCCTCCTCCGAGGCTCGTCCTCTGGCAGTACAGTCATCTCCTCCTCCAATGCAGTACAACCACTACCTCCCCCCTTCTCACCAGGCTCACTCCCCTTCCCAGTCCACCAATGATTATCTCCCTCCCTATCCAGATTCATCTCACCACCACGCCGCATTGTCTGACGCCGCTGTCACCTCGCCCCCACTTATGCCCACCGAATCCATCGGTGCGTCATCCGTGTCATGTCCCTTTCATTTCCTTGATATTTTCCCTTCGCACAGCCCACCGCGTCCCTCCCCTGTACAACTACCATTACCCGCAGAGCAGCCCAGTTGACCATCGCTCGTATTACGCGGCCCCACCGGCCCCCACAATCGAGCAGTACCCTCCCTCCAATGCCTCCACAACCTCGTACCCGACGCCCAATCCCTCAGAGCCTATGAGTCCTCCGCCATCTCGACACCGTACCCATCTCCCCCACCCGCAACAACAGCCGCAGTTCATCCCTACCCCATCTCAGGCATACCAAGTCTCGTCATCCGTTGGATCCGCCGCCTCCCCACGCTCTCGCCCCCCCGTCGAACCCTACTATCATATGTCCCCAAATCCACAGCATGCTGCGCATGCGCCCGTCGCGTCGCCGACGCATGGCACAGGCGGCAGAAGCATCTCTGCACATGTCCCGGGCTGTTCTCACTCCCATCATCGCCCACACGCCATGACCCACACTGGCACGATCGTCGTCGCCGCTGGAGACCGCTACGCATGCGACCGCTGTGATCGATCCTTTACACGTTTGCACGACCGGCGGCGACACTATGAAACCGTGCACTCGACCTCGCCGGTGTTGCACAAATGCCGATACTGTCGGAAAGACTTTAGCCGTTCGGATTCACTCAAACGCCACGTTGATAATGGGTGTGATGAAATGCCGCGATAGAGTTCAAGGTCCAGGCCCGGCCCCCCCCCTTCCTTCCCTCCTGTCTCCTTCTTTGGTTGTTTTTTTTCGAGCCCGGAACCTAGGAACGCGGAATTAGAAGTAGGTTTGGCTCGGAAGGCGTTTGGAATGTGGCGTTTGGACTTGCTAGACTCCCCTTGTCTTTCCTTTTTCTTCCAGGTCAATGATCTTCGCTCATGAGTCATTGCTATTCAAAATCCCCCCCTCCCACGTGCGATGTGAAGTGGGAGAGAGGGACCGGGCTAGGGTTGGTGGGTTTGGGTCGATGCTGCGTCGTCCCTGCCCCCGATGCGTGCCCCTTGTTGTCGATGCTGGGGCCGATGATGTGATTATCATTTGCATGAACGCGCCTCTCGATGTTGTATCCGCATGTAACCCCATTTCCCCTTCTGCCACGCCGCATCCATCCATATATTTAGCTCTAGGTATATATAAAATTAGCCACTCACGCTTAATGGTTCCGTTTGTACACGTATGTTTTTTCTTGCCGTTTTTCGTTTTTTTTTTTTTTTGAAAACGAGTTGGATTAGCAATCTGTGTCACGCCATGCGGTGCATGTTTTTTACAACATAATTAGAACAAACACGTGTTTGAGAGCTGGAATTGGGTGCCAGGGCTTCGTACTGCATGCCGACCCCCATCACTTGGGCCCCACACAAGGCACGATGGCGCAACGGCACGCAACGAGTGCGACTAGCACGCCGGAAGGATCATCGATCGCTGCCATTGCTATCTTTTTTTTTTTTTCTTTTTCTTTTTTTCCTGTGCACGCACACGCACGCATGCTTCTGTCGCAACGTCAACCAAAAGGTCTCTTACATTTTCGCCGGAAACGCGTCACGCCAAACCTTTGATGGCAAGGTTCGCTCGGACGCAGGGATCCATTACGGACGTGGTACGTGATGACGCGAACAGCAATATTCCGAATTCGCGTCAACGCAACCACGTACGGGGGTGCTGCGCAGCACAGGGGGGACTGGACTCCCCCCACCACCACCACGTCTCCCGTTCCCTTTTTTTTTCGCCTGCGCAAAGCGATGCCTTACAGCGATTGGCCAGTTCGACCTGCGTTGGTGCGTTGGCACCGGGCCAGGTCGCCCCGTTGTCCGTGATCACGTGATCGCGATCTGGAAGCAACCACTCCCAACAGGGCAACCGGTCCCAAAAAACAAGTGAGCACCCACCTTGTAATTTTTCTTTTTTTTTTTCTCTCGCGTAAGCGTGAAAGAGGAAAGCGATCGATTTTTTGCCTCCGGGAGGGGTGATATAGATACGACGCACCGGCTCGCGAGAGGAGCCGATCGTGCGGTGCCTTGGATTCTGTCCAGAGTCCAGACTCCGATGGCGGGTTCTGTCTGTCGCCTCGTTCTTTCGCCCCATCCATGGACGCGGTTTGCATATGGCCTTTTGTTGTCCGTCACGTCCACGTTTTTTTTTTCCTCTCTCTCTTCCTTCCTTTCCTTCTTTTTTTGTTTTGTTTTGTTTTTGTTCTTGTTCGACACGCTGGCGCGCGGATGGGGTCGCGCGCACGAATATTTGGTGGGGAACAAACGATGTGGGGGCCGTGCGCATGCGACAGAGGGGACGTGATCGTCCGAGGGATTGCCCATGTCGCCCAACGTCGACCCGGCATCGGTCCAAAGCTCGATCCACGTCACTCTCCGTTCGGCCCTCCCCTTCCTGTCCCCCCATCCCATCCCAACGCGAGGCGAGGCCCAGCGTCCACCATGACGCCATCCGTCCGTCCATCTTCGCTCCATAAGAAAACGCGCAGCGTGGGATTAAGTCAAAAAGTCAAAACGCGCCAAAAGGGGAAAGACGATGTCCAAAGCCGAGCGATGGCCCTCCCTGAGCAGTGCTGCAGGCGGACGTCCGCGGGCTCGACCGTGCGCGCGCGCGTTCCTTCCTGCTGGCCCTTCTTCGCCATCATTCTGCCCTTCGCCATCACGAACCCGTTCGAGTCCCGTTCCACGCGCGTCCCCCTACTCTTGTTCGCATATGGTCGACCGGTGGCATGCCCACTGTTCTGGTCCCGAGTTGCTTCTTTGGCGAGAAATGCATTCCTGTGGCTTGGCACCTCTCGCAAATACATCCGCAACATGACCCGACGGAAGCACAGAACCTCCAACCGCCTATGGGCCATCAGCACATTGCACGCAGCGTGATGGACGCGTGTGGAGAGAAAGGGGAAGGAGAAGGGGAGGAGTGCACCGCGCCTCAAGGCACGTCCAGAACCAGATCCGCACCACGAAGACGGTTGCGCCCTAGACACGACACCGCCAATCCGGTTGTCAGGCGCGTGGTTCTGAAACGTTCGTCCCTCTTAGTCAGGTGCGACAATAAGTATACACTTTTGGTTTGATTTCTTACCCGAGCTCGGGAGTGATGTCCTCGGGAAGCGAAGGAAGCCTTTTTTCTTGACAAACAATAAATTTATAAAAGCTATTCCAGGGATCTGTCATTCATCGCACCGATAACACCATTAGGAAGGTGGTGGAAGTGATCCCTACGTTTCCCATCTGATTTTCAAAAACAGATATCTGCGTTTACGGATTGGGTGCTCGTGACAGGACGTGACTGGTGACCCTCGCTTTCTTTTCGCCAAGGGATCATCGCGTTACCTTGCTGGTGAAAACAGTACGTGGCAAGCTTTTGAGCTGGGCAAGCAGGACGAGTAAGAAACCTTGGAGCGTAGGAGCGACCCCTAGCTATTTCCCGTTTTACAGGTCGCATGCAGGCACGCATCAAACACCCACAACATGACTAGTCGAGCATCAAGTTTCACCACCGGTCCGACGATGCGATGGGGAAAACCATAGTCCATGATCCGCCTCATTCGGCGACACTTCCTGTTGAAGGAAAAAGATAATCAGGATTGAGATTCCAAGACATCTAAATCCGACAAGGTTCGAGACCATACAGTCTATTAATTTACTCTCCATCTTCCGAACTCTCGTCTTCACTTTGAGCACTCGCATTCCCTTGGTCAGCAAGGCCCTCGATTTCAACGGCTCCACTATCGTCGCCAGCTTCTTTATCCTCGTCTTGGTTCGATTGCACCTTATTCAATTTGGCTATTACTTTGTCGGCTCGATTGAATATACCTCCGGTCGGAGCACCGCATGCCAAGCACTTTGGGTTCTTTGCATAGCGCTTGACCGCACAGGATGAGCAATAATAATGGCCACATCGGGTGGCCACCGGATCTGTATAAGGTTTTCGACAAATTAGGCAAGCAAAGGGAATGTCCTCGTCCGAGTCTGAATCGGACGCATCTTCCACTTGTCTTTTGGGGTTCTCGGCTAATTTATCCAATTGCCACCCCGCCAGGTCTAAGAACACCGGCTTCAGCGCTGTTCCTAGAGAAAAAAAATTACATGATACCCACAAGTGCCACGATCATGCAAGAATTTGCATGTATCTCCAAATCCGCAATAGCCAGTCTCTGAATGCAGGAAATGTGGCTGTCAGCCCCATGATCCGCGGCGTTGCTACAACGAAACATACCTTTGTAATCCTTGCACACATCGGGTTGATAATCGACGATGGTGACCGTGCGAATCGTGCTCGTACTCCTCTGAGGACCGATTCGCATTGCCTTGGGCACCTCCTTGTCTTTTTTCAAGTGACTTCGGTAGGCCTTTTGACCCTGGTACAACCCATCCGGCGCTTCCTCCACCTCCTCTTCTCCGCGTTCCTCGCGTTCTTTTCGACGTCGCTTGGCCAACACTTCTTCGATCTCGTCCCCAGCGATAATGTCTAGCGCAGCGTTGATGTGAGAGCCCGCGGCGGTCCATTTGATGTCTGGTCCTTCTCGGGTAGACACGTCCTCGTCCATATCGTTCTCAGTGCGCTGCGCTGCCGTCCGTTTCGTTCCCGCGCTCAAAAGGTTCGTGGCCGTTTTACGTGTGGGGAGGACGACCTGGGATGCGTCCGCGCGCGAAGACGTAGAAGCGGTGACGGTGGAAGAAGACGGTCCAGGTGATGTTGATCGTCGCCGAGCAGTCGTCGGGCGTGATTTTCCCTTCTTGAAAAATGGCACTTTGAAGTCTGTGGCCGACATCGTGGTCAACGCACAACAAGTATCGCGCTTCCGTGACATGTTGTGACTTGTGATGTGGTTGCGCTGACCAATGAGATGATGTCATCTGCGATTATCACGTGAAAGCATCGCATCACTCGGTGTTATCATAGTTGGTCCATACATTGACAATGAGGAGGAAATAACTGCATACTCAACACTACAAAGCAAAACCACCCTGAGTCAGTATTGATGGATGGAAACGGTATTCGGCATCGAGGTAGGTGGAGAGGTATGCATCAGCGTCTGTGTCTGTAAACGTGTTCGTGTTCATAGCCGTCGTAACAGCGTCTGCACATGGCCCATCTGATAAGTAGGGTGTCATGGAAGGTCCGAGCCATAGCGTTAATTTCGGATATCACCGCTTCACTCCCACCTGTCTTGTTCCTCATGCCCATGTCAGCCTTTCCAACCAAGTCCTTGGCTTACCCAAACACCGCCTGCTCGAAGGTCGGCTGATGAAAGTCGATCGAAACCCTCGAGGGTAATTCTGGATGCAATGCTGGCATCGTCAAGAAAGGCAATGGATTGACGCATGAGGGCGTCTGGCGACAGCCCTGCCAGTGATGAGATTTGATATATCATGATTTTGAATTGGAATCTGCAAGACAGCACACCTCTTCATACCTGTGGTTATATTTGCTTGGAAACCGCCAGCGGGTTCTTTTGTGAGTGTATGGGGAGAGCGAAGAATATGACGGGCAGGAAGTGGGTGACCGTGATGTGACATGTGATCACGTGCCTTGTAAGCACCGACCTGACCACCATCATCGGCATCACTCCCCGCTACACAGCGATGTCATCGCCGTCTGTTATGTCAACAAATTACTCATGAGATCTTGAAACTTCGAATGGGGAAACCCCAAGGTATGTTACGCGTCGTGTCTTGCTGACGTGTGGTGATAGAATCCAGCGATGCAGTGGCGATGGCCCTTAATGACCCCGAGTCTCCGGTGCGCGTCCAAACTGCGCTGGTGCTGACACACACGGTCGTCGTGTATGGATCAGGTATGTACACGTAAACGAGCGAGCGCGCATGTTAATGTACGGGTACAGTATGGACCGCCGTCTCGCCGCGCATGGGTGAAGTCATTTGGTTGGACGACATGTAAAGTTCAAGTTGTACATGCATTCGACGCGGGAGGGGATGTCGTAGAGCGACTGACTCCCATAACTTTGTGTGTAGCTTGCTATCTCACCCTTTCATGCAGCTTGCACCGCACGACGAACCCGAATGTGGGGGTCCCCGATCTGATCAACAGTGTACAAGCTCGCCGAATCAATTTGTTCAACCTCGCTGGACATATTGATGATGTATGCGAGTGCGTGTCCATTCCATCCCCGCTAACGCCCCTCTAGCACCTCTCGCGCATCATCCGGACCACATTGATGGGGGGGGGGAATTTCGAATTCGTACGTGTTCAAACTTGCCAACTTGGTCGTGCTGATCAACTTGGACACGGTCTACACTTCAACCCGATGGCGGTACTACAGCCGATGGTGATATGGCTCGGGTGCT